>JAGYYJ010001388.1:0-35557 GCA_019671005.1 Hibiscus mutabilis | reverse complement strand
CAATGGCGTGCCTGCAATAATACTACTGTTTCCTTTGTTATCCACTTGCCTTTTCTGGATGAGTTGTTCCTTTACTTTCATTATCGTTTCGAGCCTGGATCAAGTCAGAGTGATACTTGTCGTCACAAGGAACAACCTTCCCGTCAATGATCCGGTGGGGAAGTGAGCCATTGAGGTTGAGGTTGCCGATTATTGGCCAGGGTTTTGGACCAGGTGGTAAGATGAGTACATTCCGACGGCGGAGATGAAAGGAGAGGAGGATGAAGGCTAGAGTGGCAAGCCATACCATGAAGTAAGAAACCCAAGATGGAGTTTCCATTTTTTTTACTTCTAGTAACGGTGATTGTAATATACAGTAGCTTTGATTGTGTCATGTGTTTGTATGGAAATTGTATTTATAAACAAATATGGAAGGGAACGAAGGATCAGCCAATGAAGAAATGGTGATATTGATCATATTTAAAGTTTTTTGGTTTAGTAACTGCTCCATTGATTATTGGATTCTAATTATGGATGAAGTCACATGTGAGACGAGGTTAGTATTTTAATCAAAGATTATTAGTTGCAATAATTAAAATTTAAGGTTAATCAAAGATTATTACTGGTTAGGCACGTTACACTTCTAAAAAGAGGATGCGAGTTCGTACTTTAGAGATAATATTGTTGGGAGGAGCAACCTCGCACCCTAAATCATAAGATTGACATGCATATTATCAAAAATATTATTATTTGTTGTTGCTTGTCGGTGGCCTCGTTATTCGAGAAGATAACTGTAGACCTGACAATCTTAATCTGACCTAATTACTCAAACTGATTTATTTGATCTGAGACCCAATATGAACCCGAATATAATAACACAAACTTGGTCTAAAACTCTAAACAAATTCGATTTAAAACATCGATATGATTTTAATTCAATATTAGGTTGAGGTGAATGAACATTTTGTTTTTACTACAATCTATTTTTAGCATGCTATAAATAGTAAAATGATGTCTAATTTTCTCAACTTCTAGATGTTTTATTTTAAATTATAACATTAATTGTGTATTATTGGAGTTTCATTTGGGGTAGATGCATTGAAAATAAAAGTCAGTCTCGTACCTCGAACATAGACCGTCTTACGGACATGTATATAATTAAGAAAAATGCCATCAAAGGATCGGTTAATTAAAAAATGATGATAACACTATTTAAGTTTATAAATGTTTTTCTCACCTATAATATTTTTGTTCAACAAGTGGTCCAATTGATCCTATATTCTACCCACAGCATAATTGTTGGAAATATTTAATTAATATTTTATTATCTAAATTTTATTATATTAAAATTTTATTTATTTGCATTTCAATTTTTCTATCGTATACGATATTGTCTAAATATATTTTGATTATTAGTTCGAATTCCATCATAATAGTTAAATTTCAAAAGAAATATTGGTCCCTAAACCTTGAAAAATCAATGAAAATTTAAAATGAAAATTCATTTGACTCATAATTCAAATTAAGGACACATTTAATTTTTTGGTACAATTAGAGAGATATATTATTTTTACAAAATTAAAACCTTTGAAATTAAAAAAAAACAATATTTTTCCGCATCGTTTTCTGAAATGATTAAAACAAAAAACTCTTAAATCAATAAAAGATTAACGTTGGCCCAAAATGTATCTCGCAATTCTGGGCTTTGCAACCTCAAGTAGTGTGATATAGCATATTTAATTTTATTGTTCATATTCGAAATTTAAAATATTTTTATTTTATTAACGAGCTAATTTAAACCTAATTTAATTCAACAATAACGATGTTATATGATACAAAAAGTATGCTTACAAGTTCTAATCTATATATATATACCCCTTGGGTTAAAAATAGTTATACATTACATGTTGCTGACCACTATTGGGAAGTCAGCTCGATCAAAGATCTAATGAAATATATACCTAAATTTTGATTAAGAATAAACAAAATATTACCATGGGTTCCGATTTTAGATTATATCGAAACACTGTTAGGAACTCCCCTGCATGTTACCCCAGGGCCCGAGCTCGGTGCAAGAAGCTCATACGGTAACACCCCGGCGCCGCACCGGTTCTTGAGGTTAGGATCGGCGTTCCTTTTCTCGATCTCCTTCTCTATCCGTCCGATCTCAGCCGAGAATGCGTAAAAGGCTTCGATGATCTCGGCATCACCAGACCAAATCGATGGATGTTGTCGTTCCCCTAAGTACTCCTCGTCTGGCGAGTGGGTGGACAAGGTGTCGACAACTGCCATGAACTTTGTAGCTTGTAATAAACTTGGCAATGCTAATAGGAAATATTTTTGTGGATCGGCGAGGAAATTAGCGTACTCAGGGTCGTTTTCTTCGGGTATTAATCTCCGCATTAGAGGTGGACGGTTAGGCACGTAGCCACCATAAGGGTACTGTCCGAAATTAAGTGCAGCATGTTGGGCTGATGCGAGCCAAATGAGGGTGGTGAGGATGGGGACTAAATCACCCGGGGTTTTCAACGAGGGCCACCATGACTCGTTGCTGAGATCGGCATGGCCTACGTGGATGGACTCATGGTACCAGTTTTGTAGCTCTCTGTCACTGCAAATCAAGCTCGAGTTCGGGTAGTAATGGTTCACGTAGGTTCGAACCCAATTCTTGAGAGCGTTCCATATTAGTAGCCCGTCCGCGGCGTACGGGTAGTCTTCAATCAGGAGCTTTAGACCATGTGGTTGTGTTGGGTCAGGAACCGCAATTCCCCAGTATAATGGAAGGACAATTCTTTAGTTTGTCAAAAGCAGCAAAACATAACTTCCATGTGAAGAAAGTAAAATTTCCCATTATGTTCTAAATAGATATCCTATTGATGCTCAATTATTTGTTTTGTTTTCATCTTGAAGTTCGGTATTTACCTTCGGATAAGATCAGCAGGTAGGTTCTCTTGGTCGAAGCGCCAATGGCTCCGATAAGCTGCAGCGCTAATCTCCATGCAGTAGCGACCGGGAGAGAAGCAATTCTCGATAACACCATCAGCGTTCATCAAGTTTTGGCGAGCTAAAGCATTGATCTCTAGCGTATATCTCATGTGTGGATCCAAAAGCTCAAAGATAGGGTGCATTGCGCTCATTTGCCTATGCGCAGCTAATATAAAGGGCTCCATGCATGCGTGTGTACGTAGCCAGTGGTTAACCAATTGGTGAACCCCGGCATCGTTCGAGCAAACGTGAGACTTCGCAAGCTGCCAAATCCAATTTGTGGTTGCATCAACGGGAGGTGTCACGACTCGCTTGGCTCGGGACTGCGGTGTGGCGTGTGGAAGGCTTAGTTCAATGGTGATCGGCTTGAGACTCCCGGTCGGAGTCAAGAAAAATACGATACGAGTAGCATATGATTTCCGGCCATCGAGTGCGTTAATCCGATCAAGAAATGGTAGATAAATGTCATGATAGTCCACTATGAACAACTTGTTTTCATCCAAAGCCTGAGTTCAAATTTACCAAACACAACAAAAATCAACATCTTTATATGGTAAAAATAAGAAATCCAAACTTGGATAAATTTAGTACAAGATTTACCTGTTGAACTGTCATGCCATTAAGCTGTCCCACAATGTGCTCCTCTTTGAGTGCAGATTCTTGGGGACCATAGATCTCGGGGTCGAGCTTGCTTACTGGTGGAAACGATGTAAGTCGCTCAATGTTGACAGGGTTGACGCCTGCCAATGCTTGTCGGCCGAATTCGTAATCTCGCAACCAGGCAAACTTGTCCTCTACATGTGCGGATATTACATGTTAGCTTTTGGCAAAGTACCCTTTAAAATCTTTTTTGATCCCACATTTAGAATTTCACTTACTGGAAACAACTTTTGGGGTTTCATATTTGAGGAGTCCTTCACTAGTTTCTTGTAATTTGGTGACCATTTTCGGCAACTTCTTCACAGTTTCTTGATGTATACCTAATTAATAGATAGTAAAAGTTTGGAAGACTAAGGGCACCTTCAGCAACACGTTTGGGGCATCGTTCAAAGGAAAATCGGCTATCAAACGTAAAAGCGCCGCTGAACACCAAGAGTTTGCTCTTCTTCATCGTGTTTTGTGCTTGAATCTGGTACCAAACGTCCGTTTTGGAAAAGCTAGATTTTTCAACTTCTTCAACACTTGCTTCTTCACCGCAAATGATCTTCTACTAGCGGAGGTAAACGGGCCCTAAAAATGTTATTATACCAAAGAAAAGTGACACGTTTGTAAGCGGAGTGTCTTATTTGTAACAATATGTTAATTGAGTGACAAGTTTGTAACAATCTGTTAATCGAGTGGCGTATTTGTAACTTTTAAAAATGACATATTTATTATAAAACTTATAACTAAATGACCTTGAGAATAGTTTACCCTATCTTAAGGGTAAAATACATATGACGTGTCTCAATTATTAGTTTGATTAAAACGAAGCATATTTTCTAAAAAGTTATATTTTTATCATTCAATTAAAATATTGTTATAAAAAATCACTACGCCGTTAAATATTAAACAAAATAATGATGCGGCTTAATATTATAATATTACGCATTATGTAATTCAAAATAATTTAATAAATTTAACTCTTGTAATTTAATTTTTTTAGAATATTATTAAGCGGACCAATCCCTTGAACTATAACAGTAGTTAAATAATTACATTTTACCATAAAATAATAAATTATTGATAAAAGTCTTCCATTAATAAATATTAAGCAATTATATAGTTGAACAAACTCGTATTACATCTTTACAAAATATCTCGTGCAACAAAACTTATTACCCAAATATACGATTGGTTGACGACCGGTACAACCTGCATTTAATGATTCAAAAGTAGCAAGAAACATGAACTAAGGTATCTCTAAGTATATAACGGTAAACATATTTCATAAGAAAGATTTTTTCAACCCTTACTCAGTGGCGAACTATAAAAAGACTAGTTGAGGTTATGACTCTAACAAAAATATTAAAATTGTGTAGAAAAATATATATATGATAATTTTTTTGACTGCCAATACATATATATATATATGTATATAATTCAGTGTTGACCCTAATTTTTTAAAATGCCCCTCCCCTAATAAATAATATTGAGTTCCACAATGGCTCCTACCTAGTGTCTCATACAACAAAAATACAGTGCCTCAATTCAAGGACGAAGCTGGGATTTGAGATTAAGGGCAAAACATAAATATTTGAAAGGAGAGGTAAATTCATAAATAAATTAATTTAAAAAATTATATAAAAAAACAAAAGTGAAAAAATAATTCTTTGGGGTGGGGGCTATTGCCCCTCCCCACCCCTATATAGTTCCATCACTGCCTCAATTGGTAACATTCAACATCATGTAAGATATTGAGAGTAATAATAGGCAACATGAATGTAGTTTAACATTTTTAGGAGAAAAACAAACAATTTATGTTAAACATAAGGATTAAACCGATAAAAAATTTAAATGTAAAAGGCAAAATTTATTAAATTATGACCAAATTAATAGAAATAAATTTGTTATCATATACAAACTCACGTCACTATTCAAACTAATTTTTAATGACCATGTCACGTGTTACTAGACAAATTAGTTGATTGAGTGACTAAATTATAATTTTGTAAAAAAGAGTGATTTGTTTGTCACTAAACTATTAATTGACTGACCTGATTGTATTTGACTCTTTTTAAATTAATGTGGAGAATCAAAGAGATTATGCTGCTGAGTCAAAACGAGATCCATCTTTCCGAGTGAACGACGCGGTTGGGGAAAGCAATGAGAAAGAGGAGTGGAGAGGGGGAAATCACTTTTATACCCTCGCCTTGTTTGAAAATGACAATAGTATTACCATGCACTAAAAATGTGCATTAAATCCAAATCTATACTTTAATTGTTGATTGTTTGAGGTTGTTTTTTTATATATAAATAATTTGGGTCATTAAATTAACGATTATAATAATTAATAGTATTATCCATTTGTACATGTTAATAAAATTATAAAAGCGGAAGAATTAAATTATATTTAATTAAATAAGGAATATAATTGTACATTATGCGACGTTGACGAGTTAAAAAATCATAATTTTATTAACAATCAAAATGTAAAAAGATGTAAAAAAAAAATACATGTTTAACACATTCAAATCAAACAAGTCTAACCTAAACCCTAAATTTCAATCCTAAACTCTAAATTATTACCGTACACTCTAAACCCTAAATTTAATAAGTTTGTGTAAACTTTAATTTATACAATTTGTGTATCAAAGTTTTTTTCCGATAAATTTTATGTATGAGTTTTCAGTCTAAGTTTTATTGTAGTTAAGTCTCACTATATACGGTTCTAGCACACATCTCCAATCTATTACTTCAAGTTTTTTTATTAACTCAAATTATAACGTTCAAAAGTTTCGCCCTATCAAGTTAATTACAACACACATCTCTAATCTATTACCTTTATTTTAAATTGGTCTTCTTACTTTTTAACGTTATAATTTCATCCTTAATCTATAACTTTCATTTTAAATTGATCCACAAACTTTTAAACATTTCAAATTTATCGCCAAATCACTCTAATGTGGTCCTCAAACTTTTGAATGTTCTAATTTCATCATCTAATTATCAGTTTATGCTAACCATGTTACTATAACAGTTATAAAAATTGTTAACTTTCATGTAAACATTGACGTATATTGTATAATAATATGACATTGCATAAATAATAATTTAAGGATAAAATAAAAATGTTCAAACGTCTAGAAAATAAAGATCATAATTTAATGATAAAAATAAAATATTTAAAAATTAAAATATCAATTTAAAACATAAGTCGTTATTTAAAGATAAATTTAAATATTCATAAATTTAAAGATTAATCTAAAATAAATGTCGTAATTTAAAAATATGCGGTTGAACTAACTTCGTCCAAATTGTGTATGATAGCACTCCTAGTTGCCATAGATTTTCTTTGTCGGAAAAAGTAATTGGAAGGGGAAAAAACACAATTTAGTCGTGCTGACATTCATTGGATGTTTATCATTCACCTCAATGAGGGAAAAAAAAGGAAAGAAAATCCGTTAGTGGGTTTCATATGTATGCTAAAGAAAAAAAGTTAGAAAAAATTTAATACACATATCATTGTAAACTAAAATTTATATGGTCTTTTTAATTTTAGGGGTTAGAGTTGTAGTTTAGGGTTTAAATGTTAGGGGTTTAGAATTTAGAGTTTAAAATTTAAGGTTAGCATTTAAAATTTAAGGTTTAGGGTGTTAGGGTTAGGAATTTAGGACTTGTATTTTGTAAGGTAAAAATACAGCTAGTGTAAAATAATTTTTATACAAACTGTGTATCAAAGTTTTACCCTTAAAATAAGTGTTCAAATTATTCTATTTTTTTAGGTGCCTAAACTATTTTTTGTTCTTTTTAGGTGCCCGAATTATCTCACTTTTTTTCTTTTAAATGCATAAACTATTTTTTGTCTCTTTGAAGTGTTCAAACTATTATTTTTGCCCCTTTTAGGTGCCAAACTATCATTTTTTTGTCAAAGTATGTGCCTTGGTTTGATCTTAAAAGAGACAACAAAATGATAATTTGAACACCTAAAAGGGACAAAAATAATTTAGACACCTAAAAAAGAAAAAAAAAACATGATAGTTTGGCATTTATTTTGACATTAAGCCAAGAAAAAATAACAAAAATCTACTGATTGATTTGGTGAGTAAAAATGTTTATATTATTTTATTTTGTATAAGTTCAAATTTCAGTATAAGAATATAATACCTGAACACACTACGACAGAGTGGTACAAAAAAATTGCACATAAATACAATAGATTGAAATTTAATCTGATTGTTATTATTATTGTATGCATAATATATAATGAATGTAAAACCGAATATGTTTAAGTCTTTTATATCTTTTAATTGATTTATACATCATAAATAGTATGTCAAAATGTATGCTAAAAAATTAACAATTAGTTGATCCAGTAAGATAAAATACTGGATGGAACACTAGATTTCTTAAGTAAGGATAAATTTCGAGTCATGACTCATCAGGTTGTGAATGGAACAATTAGATTGAAAGAGTCATCCTATAATAGACTTTTTTAATACATAATCTCGATTAATAAATTAGATAACAATAGTTATACAAAGTAATCGTATATTAAAAAAGTTTGGTGGCCACAAATAGTATCTAATTAAGGTGGGGGCTCCCTACTTTTTCATGAATCTCTAAACTTTTTGCTCATTCCTTTTTATTTGTAAATTTTTAAATGGTTATTTAAAAACATTTTTTCTTCCTTTTTCCTACAAAGGTTTATGTTTGGCATGGAGTGATTATAAAAAAAGACGGCATGAATATGATTTTTTTTGAAATTACAATTAAAAAATTAAACAATTAACTGAGTCTTAGTTTGATTAGTATTTTTAAGATTGTAGATTTGAATGTGTTCAAATGCAATATCATCCGATTTAAGATTTTGATAAATTAGGAGTTGTTTAGATATTATATCAAACAAACTTGAAAATTAAAGTAAAGTCATATGTAAATATAAAATTCATATTTATTATTTATGTTAAAATTTAATCTATTGATTATATATGTAATAATAAAGCAAGAGTGGAAAAGAAAAATATTGAGTTCATTTTTAAAATATAAAAATATTGCATCAAGAACGGTTTAATATAATATAATTTTTATGAACCATTAAATAATTATTTATCATGATTTAGTGGTTTAAGTGTTGCGCCTATACCTAAGTTTTAAATTGAAAAACATCAAATATTGAACTTAATTTAGTGGTTAGATGTGCTAATTCTCTTGAGGTTAAGTCGCTCTCCCATTATTATTTTCTTGATTTTTTAGTAATAAAATACAATTTAACATATATATATATATAATTTTGTCAACCATAAATCAAATATTGAGCTTGACTTGGGCTGCGTTTTTCTATTACTGCATGGGTCACCAATGCCTGTTTGTTAACCATTTTCTCGCCAAACAACTATCAATTTGGTATCTAACGTACGTTTGCCTATCATTTTAGTGCCTAAACGGGCGTTTGGTGGCTGAAGTATCCAACTTTAGCCAACAACCATTTACCACAACAACCCTAAAGAAAACCTTAGTAGTTAAGTGAGCCCATAATGAGAACCAAATGTCTTCTTATACAAATTAAAATAAATGTGAATAATAAAGACTAAATATATTTTATACAAATTTATTTAACTATTACATTAAAAAAATTAATTTGATGGTCAAAATAGAAAGAAGCCAATAATTAAGTAATATAGATAGTTTGCCCTAAAAGTAAATCATGCAAATAATGATTAACAAGGATGGATGTAGAGAGGGGAGGGAGGCAGGGGGCTTACCCCATAAAATGTAAAATCTGTTGTATGGTCCCTAAGAAAAGATGCAATTGTACTTTAACCCTCAAACTTTTATAAATTTATTTTAGGAGAACGATTCCAATTAAAACTATTATATTTGATGTATATTATATTATAATTTGAACAAAATTTACGGGTGTAGTAATTCCATATTTCACACGGAAATAATTATGTATATTTTGAACAATTTTCAGTATCCACAGTTACTACTGTGGAAGAATGGAATGTTTAAATTCAAATTTAACATTGCTTCTTAATTTAGTTAAACCAAAATAAACATAATCGTGTCGTGCCAGATTATAATATAATGCACATCAAACATGATGTTAATAACAGATGCCCTAATTAACATAAACTGAAAGTTCACAAATGTGATTAAAATATTTTAAAATTTAGTGGTCAATATAAACAAGAGTCGTAGTCTAAGAACAACGGGTGGAATTAGCACTTTCCTTGATTCAAGTTTAGTCTTGTAAACTTGTAATTAACTATACTTTTACTAACCCTAAAACCAAGAGCAAAACAACGGAATTGTGGAAGAAACATCCTCGATCCATCGGTGCCTTAATATCTACCACCCATACATTGAAGTATGTTCGAACGCAAAATTTAATGTTAGACATTCATAAATTTTAAGAAATTTTATTAAAAAAATTTAAAATCTAAATTTTGATCAACAAAAGAATATAAAAATAATAATAATACAAAAATTTAAAATTTCTTAAATAATATGACCGCTCTCAACACCCCATTTCTTATCATGCAAGCAAAAATAGTCACAACTATTTAAGTTTGATTAATTCACTTTAGTCTAATCTTTGGATTTTCTTGACTTTTGACCCCATATATATTGTCAACTTTTATTCTTATTTTCTTTTCATTTCCTATTTCTTTCTTTCTTTTTAAATACTTGTCTCCAAAATTTAGTAATATTATTCCAAAGTCATCACGTTTGATGCCTGACTAGACCTGGCAAACTTGACCCGAGACTCGAGAAACGAACCGATTTATCCGAATCGAGACCCGAAATTGACCTGAACACGATAGCCCGAATTTGATCCGAAACCCGAAATAAACCAAACCGAACCGAAACCGAATCGAAGTTCAGTTGAACCGAAAATTGACAAAAACCGATTTTCAACCAAACTGAATAGACCCGAACCGATTTTCAACCGAACCGAATGGAACCAAACCGATTTCACCCGAACCGAAGGCAACCCGAAATTAAGAAAATATATTAAAATAAATAAATAAAGATGAGATGTGAACTGTCGTACAACTTACCAAAAAGTCAAATATACATGCTATATAAAATCATATATAGAGTGGAAAAACCTAACTCGGCCTAAAAACCAGACTAAAACCGACCGATCTCCTATTAACCCGATATTGACCCGACCCGAAATCAACCGATCTGAAAATAACCGACCCGAATTCAACTAATCGAAAGTCAACCGAACCGAAAATCAACCGACTCGACGTCCTGACCCGATACCCGAACCGAAATCACCATAGACCCGAACCGAACTGAACCGAGTTTAAACCGAATGCAGTCAGAACCGAAATGACCCGAACCGAACCGAATGATCCGTTTGCCACCTCTATGTCTAACCATAATACAGTCATTTCACACCGTTAGATTCAAATTCTTACGTGATATGATGTCAGCTTAAATTCTATTATGATAATTTGAAAATTCTAAGTTTAACTTTAAAAAAAAAAAGAGAAAATTCTAAGTTTAAAACAAATTATATATGTTTGAATATATTATTTCTTACGGCTTTTGTATGGAATAAAACTTTGATACACAGACTATGTAAATTTTAGTTTACATATTTTTTTTAGTTTTAGAGGTTAGAGGTTTAATTTAGGGCTTAAAATTTAAGAGTATGTTTTTAGGATTTAAAATTTAATGTTAGTGTTTAGAATTTAAGGTATGAAGTTTAGATTTTAGGGTTTAATTTTTAGAATTTAAGATTAAAAATTTTGAATTTATACTTTATAATGTAAATATACATGCATGTCAGTGTATCAAAAGTTTATCCTTTCGTATTGAACGACTAAAATCTTTTTTTATCGAAAGTAACGACCAAAATCTTGAATATAAATATAATGCATACTTGTCTTAAATTTACTAATTTTGTTTAGTTTTAATACTATTTTATTTAAAGTATGAAATAACATATATTCTTTCGAAGATACAAATACAATCACATATAATACATACAATTTTACATAAACATCTCAAAATTTGTAAAATTTCATTATTGTCATTAAATCAAGGCTTCGTGGATACATATTGTAGCGATGTTCTTTTAGGCTAAAAATGTGTGGGTTTTTTTTTAAAAATGATGTCTTCCGCGTGGAATTTTAGAAAAACCGTATTTTATTTAAAAATTGAGTCGCCACCGGCCACTCAAGGTGGACCGGACACCATAAAAACCAGAGATTTTAAAAATGTCGGGTTCGGGAGTTGGTTACGAACGGGGAAGGATTAGCACCCCCACACCGCTCAAAATTGGTACTTTAATAATCACCGCTTTGTTAATATTAAACTTTTCGGATTAAATTGACGATTAAATTAAAAATTGGTTATAAATGCGAGTAGATTTTAAAGGCCTCGTTATCCGAGAGTAAACGCCCAACCACTATCACTACGCCTGATACTGGCCCTGTTTACGCTCAGATAAAAGGGCACTGCATTGACAATTTATATCCGAAATGCAAACTTAAAAAAAGGCAAATATAAATAAATACATTGTGATAAAAATATAAATAAATACTAACATAATAAAATACTAATATGACATAAATAAAATGCTAATCTAAAATATACATACATAACTATTAATTTAACACATAAATAAAATACTAATCTAAAACATGCCTAAATAAATATTAATCTAACTCTTAAATAAAAACAAATCTAACATAAATTTAAAACATAATAAATACTAATCTAAAACATAAATAAACATATAAACTAAAAACACAATTTTAATTAACTACTACTTCATTAAATCATAAAAATTACAACATAAATAAAAAGGAAAGAAAATATTCCTAACTAGGAGTTCGAATGACGAACCCCGACTGAACCCCACCGAGATCTACCGCGACCTCTCCAAAAAATTAATTAGATCGGATCCAAAATAGGACCCCGATCGAACCGGTTAGGACCGAGGACACTGCCCCGGTCCTTGGCTACCCGAGAGCCAAGCTCTCTTATTTGGGCAAAGCCTTAGCCGGCTCCATCCTTTGCCTTCCCCACCCCCCATGCCTTTATATAGGCAATTGGGTGGTTGTGGGGTTGACGTGGAGCTTCCCCACCTTTATTTTTTTTACACTTTAATTATTATTTATTTATATTTTTTTATTTTTTTATTTTTTTATTTTTTATAATAATAATAATATTATTACAACAATACTAAAATACTAAAAACCCGGACAAAAATGAGTGATTACAGTTGCCCCTCTTTGCTTGTTCTTGTGAAACGAGAACAAAGCAAAGATCAAAAGCACTCATTTTTGTCTTATCTGGCTGAACTTCTCTCCTTTTGACGCGTGTCTTCTTTCTTTGGTAGATCTTCTTTCTCTTCGGCGCAGGTCTTTCTTCTTGTCTTGATTAATCTACCTTGTCACTCTTGGGGAAGCAAAACCTTCAAAATTGGGGGTTGTTTGTTGGGGAAGCAAAATGAGTCTCACTTGCTACATTATTGATAATAAGCTAATACCTAAAGAGAGTTCGACCCAGCTGCAACACCGACGAAGAGGCGGGGTCTACAAAATTCGATCCGGCTGCAACACTGACGAGGAAGCAAGACCGATGGGTGAAAGTTCTGGATACGATTTAGTAGTGCAACCAATCCAATCACTAATACGATTATGAGACAGATGCAAAATTTTATGTCAGGGGATGTGAGCTGGTAGAGGGTTATATTAAAAATTTGAGAGTGTAAAATAATAATAATAATTTAGGAGTACAAACTTAGATAATTTATAGAAAATACTGTAAAAATACATAAATTATATGAAAATTTTAAATTTTCAGTGATTGCAACTGCCCCAACACTCCTCTTAGTCCATCCCTACTTACAACATTGTTATACATTAGAATCAATCACATAATTGTATAATTAATTTAATAATAACTATTTCAACCCAAACTAAAATAATTCACACATAAATTATACAAGATGAGAGTCGAACCTAGGATAGACACGGGTCAGGTTTTTTGCCGACCCAAACCCAACTCAAAAACTATATACCTTAACCCAACCCAACCCAACCTATTAAAAATAACTTTAGGGATCTGATTGTAAAAAAATAATTTTAGATACCAAATTATAAATAAAATCCAAATTTAATGACCTAATTATAAATAAAAATTAATTTTAAGGATCAAAGTACATATATTCCTAAAAATATAGGAAAAAATTATACTATTAGTCATGTGTTTGGTCGGTCGAATTTTTTCACCATAAACCCAAACCGACCCGATCTTACCCCTAATAAAAACCCGACCCAACACGAATCTAACTTTTTACAGAATTGGGTCGGGTAAAATGTAATCCCTAGTTGTAAGATAAATTCAAGAATATATAAGTACATATTTGATCAAATTATATTCTCAATCCTTGTATTATTCATATTCTCAAATTTTAACTAATCTGCTTTTAATTCTAGGAATATAGTCTCACATTTGTTTACTTTTAATCCTACCTTTGTATTGTTTCCTGTTTAGATTTTTCGGTTCGGATCGAATCTATTCTGGTTAATTTTTAGTCGATTGTGCTACAACGTATACTTTCTTTTATGTATGAATTTGAGTTCTCGTCCAGTTGTCTTATTATGTGTAATTCTGATTATAATTATTAAATGTATCGGTTATGTTTATCTTTGTAAATTGTAATTGTATTTGTACAGGCTTAATACTCAAGAAGGTACTTAATCTATACCTCTTTTTTAGTTTGGTGCTTAATGTTTTTATCGGATTATTTTAGTGCCTAACATTTTATTCCGTAACTCAAATCAGGTTTTTTGTCCACGACCGTTAAAAATTTTTCGTTATCCAATAAAAACATGATATGTGGCATACTTTTTTATTTATTTTATTTCTGAATTTCTTTAAAAATATGATCTTCTTAAAAACCTAAAGTTTTAATTTATTTCAATCAAACTCTCAAATTACATCTCCCTCGCCGTCCGACATCCCCCATACGTCGGTGGTTTACCATTCACCACCTAAGCGTCGTGTACCATATCGTTCAGCATCCCCCACCCTCTAATCGTCGGTTAGAAACTCAATCGGTATCTTTTTCTTCATTGTTGAATGTTTATCTACAGAACAGTCAACGATTTATTCGCCAGTTTTTGACGATGGGAGGATGGAATTTTCAGTCGTGGGGGGCCGACAAAGGCAAGGGTGGCCGATGGTGGTTAAATTGGTGATGGGAGTGAAGGAATTTAGGGTTTGGGGTTTTAGAGAAATTAAAGATTTTAGAGTTTCTTATAAAATTAAAGATTTTTTTAAAATAAAAATTAAAGAAAATACTAAAAATACGTCACATTTGTATTTTTATTAGATAATAAAAAATTTTAACGTCTATTACAAAAAAATCTGATTTAAATTATGAAATAAAATATTAAACACCAAAATAACCAGAAAAAATATTAAACACCAAATTAAGAAAATATATAAATTGAACATTTTTTTACTGTTAAGCCTATTTGTACATGTGATACAAGATTTTGGGTGTTGGTGTGCAATAGTGAAACAAAGGACTGATGTAAAGTATCTATCAAATCAATGTGTAAGAAAAGAAAGAAACGTGCAAATTTCCCAATAAAAACATATAAGCCATGAACGAGTGAACTGGCTTCTTTTAACCTAAAATAATGAAAAGGAATGAGCCATTTGAATTTTTATATATCCGCGTAGCCACAATAATATATATATATATATATATACACGGCCTATGATATGTCCCTCATAGCCAGCATTTCATGCATATGTTTCACGAGCTCATTTCCCCATTCCTTCTCTATCCCATGCTCTTCATGATTTCTTTTTTCTTTCATTTTAATCTAAGGAGTTTGTGGATCAAATGTGTATTGATTATAAACCACAATAGAAAAAGAGAAAAGATTTTTTTGATGATTAATTTGTATCGAGTGCTACAATTGTTCAATATGAGGTGATTCTTACAACCTAATTTACTTTATTCACAACATCGTAATTTAAATTTAGAATATTATTTAAGTAATTTAATGACTCATCTCATTAGACTAATTAGTAGGTAGTAGAGCATTGTATTATTTTATTTAGTTGTTGTTACGTCAAGAGTGACCGTTAAAGAACTACAAATCTATAAGGTTTTTTCTTTTGATTCTAAAGAGACTTTGAGGCGTCTTTTAATATCGGGATATAAGAAATCATATAAGATCCAAGATCGTCTCGAAGAGAGAGCAACGTGAGCTCAAGTATGGCTCCATTTTTTGCTTTCGCATTTTTAATAAATTTTTAAATGACAATGTTGTAAGTTAGTTGTTGTCAGTTTAGTTATATTTAAGGTATTTCTTAGACAAAATAATGGTTTGTTTATAATATATTAAATCTATTGTTTGCTTTACGGCTAGAAATCCAAGTTAAAAGTTAAAACATTTATTAGTAATTTGCTAAGCTCTTAATTTTATTAATCGTCCGTCTCAAATTAAAAAAAATGAACGCTACTCGAAAGATGTTATAAAGATTAAGACTCACTTATTGGTCAAGTGACCAAAGATACTCATGTTATTTCATCTTGTATAAATTCATATCCCGACATTTGTCTTAGAAATGTACTATCTTTCTATTTAATCAAAAAAGAAAGATATTATAAAGATTGGTAAAATTGTGTTTTGGTCCCTCTACAATATTCATATCTGAAATTAATTCAGTGTACTTTTATAATATTATTAGTTACGCCAGATAATTAACAGCATTAACTATTCTGATTAAAATATAGATATGATCGTTTAAAAAAACACCCCCTTCTAATTTTTCATACTAGCATTGTTTTTTAATGCTTGTTTTTAAGAAAATTAAACGCCAATATTTTAATTCAAATACTTTGTAGTATTAATTATTTGGCCTGGTTAATAATATTATATAAGTAGAAGGGTCGGATTATTCTAAATTAAAGTATAGGGACTGTATCTCAAATATTTGAGTATAGTAGATAGACCAAAATCATAATTTGACCTAGAAGATTTTTTTTAGGGAGAGACAAGTACAATAGAATTAGACAGGGATAAGCAATTACATTCGAGAATTATAACCACGATCACACATAACATAAAATAAAAACTTTAAATCTATTTTTTTTTGTTTAAAACCTCGAACTTATAATTTTCTAATAATTTTAAAGATATTAATTCAACACTTACAGGTTTTTTAAATATATTTTTAAAGAATTCTTATGACATAAATATATATCAATTTTAAAAAATATTAAGAAGTTATATATATTTTTTGAACTTTTCGAAAAAATTGAGACTGGTCCATTGAAGCAATCCTGGGTGGAAGTGGGATCTGATCAGGAAAAATAAAAGGAAAATTTTCTTTTCTTTTCTTTTCTTTTCTTTTTTTTTCTTGAGAAAATGATCCGCCACTTCCCGGTGCGTGTGATTATACATACCAAATTTTTCGACACGGCCATACACATGATTTGGTAGGTAAAATTTTCAACAAAGATTTTTTATACACAATGCCTTAAATTTAAAATCTGTATAAGCAATGTCAAGCTGCTTATCACTTGAACGAACTTCATTAGTTATATTAAATGTATCTAAATTTTTTTCTAGATAGAAAAAATCAATATTAAATGGTTACATTTTAGTAGAAAATTCAAAATGGAAATATTTTCACAACAAATTCAATATTCTTTGATATATTTTGTGTCACTTTATCAGCATTGACCAGATCTTCGTGGATTAGATTAGTGTTAAATATTGCATATTTTTCATTATATATTCCCTTGAGATGCAAGCATTGATACACAATCAACCTCCAATCTGCGATTCTAAATGTTCATTATTTATTTCCATAGATCTAATCAATTTAAAAATAATTCGATTCGATTCGAATCAAATCAAATTTAATCTTAATATCAAATATTCATAAATATTTCATAACAGGTCACGAAAATGCCAGCATACAAGGGAATATTCTTTATTATGCTACAGGAAAATCAAGCACAATGAAAATGTTACGACAATTTGCTCCAGTTTGTTTCATATGTTCATAAAACTGCAGATTCATGAAAACGCTAAAGGGTTTGAATCTGCAAATCAAATGGTATATTGCTGTCCCTTGAGCCACCTAACAGCAATGGGACTCCTCACGAGACGAACTCCGTCACTCCACTGGATCGATCCGAATCCCTGGGGTGCAATGGACAAGGACGGACTGTCACTTGCAAACACAATCTCGTAGCTCAGCGTCTGGTTTACGGCGCTGAATTCGAGCTTACTCGGCGAAACACTGATTTCGACTCCGGGTGGAGCGTTCACTTTAGCTACATAAACTGCATCGGCTGAAGTCCCGACGTTCTTTACCCTCCTCTTGTACTTGACAACATGATCATTAGAATGGAAAACTACCGAGAATGATGGATAATTAAGATCCCCTGGTGTGGCAAATTTGCTGTCACATACATCTGAACTAGTAGGCTCCCTGAGAAAAACTGCAATTCTATTCGAATCGTACCCGATCGAGCAAAGGAACGAAACGTAGTCGCTGTTCTCGATATCGTATACCAATCCCGGATTAAGTGCTCTATTCGGATCGACATGTCCGGCTCCGTAAACAAATGGTGAGGCTTCTTCCCCTGTTGCAAGATCATTAATGGTGTTTCCCGAGTTGTCTAATGTGTAAGCCGTTGTCATAAGGGCAGATTTTATGGCAGCAGGTGACCAGCTGGGATATGTTTTTTTAAGCAATGCAGCTAATCCACTAACATGAGGGCAAGCCATTGAAGTGCCGGAAATAATGTTGTAATCAACTCTTCTCGTATCGATATCCAAATCGGTCGGAGCGGCGGAACCGGTCCATCCTGCTAAGATGTTAACCCCGGGGGCGATGACATCCGGTTTGAGAATCTCCGGGGTCAAATAGTGAGGGCCTCGGCTTGAAAAGGCGGCGACCTTTGGAGATGGCGGTGAAGGGCTAAGCACCGTCCCACGGAACGAAATCGTAGCCGTCGGAGACTGACTTGCTTTGATGTATTCCAGGATCTTATTACCGGCCATCTCGCCCACCATTGTAGCCGGGATAAGATGAGCATCGGAAAGGAGTTCTTCGCCGTTCTCGGCGGTGTTTGCCAGTATCATCCCTGAACCACCGGCTAGCTTCACTTCAGCTCCCTTTTCAACTCTAGCATTCCCTCCCCTTTCACAAACAACAATTTTCCCTTCAACTTTTGATGAATTCAGACTTCCGATATGGCAAAACCGATCTCCACAATCACCGGCATAAACCAAAGGAAGCTTGGAATCAACCAACGGTTCGCCGGAATACAAAGAAACACCACCGAAAATCCTACCGTCACCGAGAATAACATCAGCCGGAAACTCCCTATCAATCGTGGAAGCACCGACTGTTAAAATCCACGGCGCTATGTTACCGGCAGTGAATGAACCAGGACCAGAATTCCCGGCTGAACATGACACAACGACGCCATGGTTAACAGCGGCAAATGCGCCGATGGCAATAGAATCATGATCGTATTGTGAAGCGTAATATTTACTTCCCACAGACAAAGAAATCACATCGACTCCATCGGAAATAGCCTGGTCCATCGCCGCAAGTATATCGGAATCAAAACAACCCGATTTCCAGCAAATCTTGTAAGCAGCAATTCGTGCATTCCTAGCCATCCCCTGAGCTTCTCCACTCGCAAACCCGAAAAGGCTGGCGTTCGAAACAACAGATCCGGCGGCGGTGGAAGCTGTATGCGTGCCGTGACCTTCCGTATCTCGTGGAGACTTGGATTCTTTAGTTTCATCAATTGGTCCATGTTGAGACTCGTAGCCTTTGTAAAAGGTTCTAGCTCCGATTATTTTCCGATTACAAGCCGAAGCAAGAAAGCTAGGTCCGGTCTCACATATACCCTTCCAGCTATTCGGAACCGGGGGCAACCCGGAGTCTGTAAAACTGGGGTTTTCCGGCCATATTCCGGTATCTAAAACCCCGATTATGACACCGTCGCCGTAATCGGAGTTTTTCCAGATACCTACACCATCAGAAAGGCCTAAAAAGTGAGGTGTATGAGTAGTGTGGAGATGTCGGATTTGGTCCGGAATCACAGAAATGATTCCGGGGAGCTGCTGGAGGTTCTTTGCTTGGGAGGCGGTGAGGCAGGCGGAGAAGCCATTGATGGCGAGTTTATAACTGTAGAGGAGCTTGGTGGGGTGAGGGGACGGCGGAAGAGAACGGAGGATGGAGGAATACCAGTTATGGTGGGAGGAGAAAAGGGAGGGCTTGTGAGATTTCGACACGTGGATGATGAAGTTTTGTGGACGGTCCGATGAGGAGGAGGAGGAGAAAGGGATGAAGAGGAGAGAAAGGAAGAAGAAAATGGAAATGGTGGTGGCCATGAGAGAAATGGGGGCGGGAGACAAGAATCAGTTCGGATCCTCTTTATGTCTGAAAATTGTTTGATATTAGTTGGAGTAGTTGAATGTAGGAAGAACCGAAAAAAACAATCAAATTACTATAATTAGCTTTGTTTTTTTTTTAAAGAACCCATAACGTATGTAAAATCCAATACAAAAGAAGGTATAAATGTTCTGATTATTTGTAGTAAAAGTCGAAACAACTAGGTATAGTGATTGTCGATGTAGTTAGAAGTTCGATCTTTGTTTATAGACGAGAGGAATTAGGACTAAACAACTAGGTAGGTATAGTGATCGTTGAACAATATCATTAATATAGTGATTGACGAGTATTACTAAATATCATTAACGATAAACATTGCTGAACAATATTAAATTAATTAATAAAAGTAAAAATTTTAAGGACTAAACATATAATTATAAAGTATTTAAAAAAATATTGATTAGATTATTTTCTATATATATATATTTTTTTTTATTTTTAAAAAAATAATTGGATCAAATATTAATCACTAAACTAAAAATTCAAAACTCAAAATTTTATACCGAAAACACTAAACCTCTAAAACCCTAAAGCCTAAACCCAATATTCAAATTTAGGGCTTAAGGTTTTTAGTTTAGGGTTTTAGTGTTTTGTGTTTCAAGTTCTGGATTTAAGTGTTTGACGTTTATGGTTTAGGGATTTTATCTTTAAATTGATTAAGATTAATATTTGATCTAATAAAAATATTATATATGGTCAACGTATATCTTTATATAAATTAACAGATTATAAATAATTAATTACCGAGCTTGCTCGAAAAAAATCCTTAGGAAATAAAATATATAAATGATTTTGCATTAAAGGTTGAGGTGTAATCTATTATTTTATTTGTAACTTTTAATATATTAATAATTATCATTCACGTGTGTGTATATATTTATGAGTTGTCTCTAAAGTTTCTTTAGAACGTTTTGTCCTTTTAGCTTTCAAACATTACCTTCGTTGTCTCAGTCTTTTTAGTTAATTTTTTTGAACTAAGTAAAACGCACCACTTTTGTAACTTTTTTGACAAAAATTCAGAAAAGGGTAAATTGATATATATTTTTTAAATATGAATGATGTTTCAAATGTAATTTTATCTCATAATTGTGTGACTCAAATATAATTTTTAATAATTAAATGATCCAAATGCAACTTTAATCATAAATGAGTGACCTTCATTGTAGTTTACCCGTAAATTAACTAAAAAAATTCCATTTAGGCATAAAATAATAAAAAGTGGTAAATTACTAGTATATTATATTTGTCAATGATGATTGTGTAGATGTGTTTATAAATTATATATATTTTATTTATGAATGACGGTTGCATAAAATAATAAAAATATTTTTTTTTATGCATTTGTTTTGAATTATTTATCGTTAATTAATAAATAATTTTTATTTATAAAAATATTATTTTAATTCAAAATAAAATATTAAAATTAAATTAATTTTAAAAAATATATTAAAATAATTATTTAATCAAACGTTAAAACTTAAAAGATATTTTGGCATTATGCCTAAAAAAAAAACATCAAGATGCCAAATTAAGAAAGCATGGCTCCTCATTTGGTTAATATAATAATTGAATGCAGGTCATAAGGACTACGGAGTGGGGGGCGGGGGGCGTAAGAGGATATTAATTGAATGTCCCTATTACCCCTTATCTTTTTATCTTCTGCCATCAGGGCCCATTATTCCTTATCTTTTATCTTCTTCATGGTATAATTTCTCTTTCACTATTGATTAAACCAACCAATGATAGATGTGCGAGGACTTTTAAAGTTTACCCATTTAATTTTAATTTTTTGATTTTTTTAAATTAATATTTTAATTTTTAAAATTTTTATGATTTGTGTTTACCATAAAATTTTGAGATTTTTATGATTTGTGCTCACCCTAAAATGTATTTTAACTTGTGTCTACCCTCAAAAATATTTATAGATACGCCACTGCAACCAACTTTTTTGATTATTTATGCTACATTATTTTCAATGCATCAGAAATTATAGTGCTGCACATGAAACTAAAAATCAACTTTAAAAAAAAAATACATTCGGCCGGTTGGTTAAGTTGAATATTTTTATTTCTTTATATTCTTTAGGTTATGGGTTATAGACGTACTAGAAACACTCTCCTTTCATTTTCCTAGAGTCCCCTCCTTCCCCTCCAAGTAGGATTATGATTAAATTTAAAATTTATAAAAAAAAATTAACTTTATTTTTTTTACCAACAGAGTTAGTCCAGCCCTAAATCTAAAAAGTTTAATATTCTACCATGCATGATTAAGGTCCTAACAACCAATGTGAACAGACATAAATTATATTATTAACAGAATGAAATCTAGAGCTTAATCTCAGCCAACTCTTTCTTTTGGTAATAAGAGTCAAATCATGGTGTAATGAATATTACTTTGATTAATCAATCAGACAATCAGTAGTTGCTGGTCGGATACATATTTGTTCAGAGTAAAACAAATCATACATGATTTACCAATGTCAACCACGATTCAATATTTATATTCTTCACCCGGTCCATCAGGAACAGAATTAAAATTAAGATCGGAAATAATTCATAAATGTTTAAAAGTATGTAAAAATACTTAATATTTTCGGTTTATAAATGACAAAAATATAAATCATATAAACATCGTATCAAATTGAAACTTTAGGTATGGGTATAAATCATATAAACATTGTATCAAATTGAAACTTTGATTTGGCAAGAATAAGTTAATTCTGGATTAAGGTATGGGTATTTCAACGAACTTTAGTTTTTTTTTTTTTCAATTTGGAGTTGTTTGTTTGATTAAAAGATTTTGGTTGTAAAACCTTAAACCATTTGTTTAAATTAATAAAATAAAATCACTAAATATATATTATCATTATTTTTATTAAATATTTTAATTGTCATATCAACACGATATGATAATTTTAGACGATATAACGTGACAACTTTAACGGATAAGTCATCATTTTAATAAAACTAACGGTTAACAATTAATTTCGTTAGTCAAAGGAGTATGTTAATGCAAATTTAGAGTTTAAAAGCTTAATTAAGTGTAAAATAAATTTAAAGGTTTAATTATTTTTTTTCTATGGGCTACACTCAGTTTGTTTCCTTTTTCACTTGTTTAGTCCATCCTTCTTCTTCTTTTTTGACCAAGTAATGCTAGAGAATAAAAAATTGGAATGATGAAAAAAAGTAGATTGAAAAGTGAAAAAAATAAAAAAAAATAAATATTATTTATTCTTTCTATTAGTGTTCTTTATAAGAAGGATGAAAAAATTGAAAGAATTCATTCATTGGGCGATGAAGTTAAAAAATAGAAAAAATTAAGCTTTAAAGATACTTATTTTAACACTAACTCACATTCTTTTTAATTTCTTTTACATATTAAAATAATTTTTTTATTAAACTACTGTATAAAATGATCATTTCTCTCATTATTTTTCTCGTTTTTTTTCTTTTCCAACCAAACACACTCAATATTTATTTATTTGTTTTATTTTTCGACTCCTCTTTCCCTCCAATTTTTCCAATCAATCAAGCAAGCAAGGTCATAGAGTATTCCATAAGAAAATGTCAAAGTCATATTGCACAAATGGAATAAAATAATGGGAACCAAAGGAGGTTGAGTTCCATTATTGAAATAATTCCATGTTACTCTTGGATTTCTTCTACAACTCAAGAATCAAGATTCAGAACTATTATATCATAGATCCAATCATGCAAATCCCACACCAAATACTTAAGTTCTAATAATAAGTATTTAAACAAAATAAATAAATAAATACATTTCATGACCAACCATTTACTTCTTAGTGAGAGTACTTACGATGAGAGAATTAGTCACTGTTATCGGCGGTGAATGTTTTAGCTCAAATCAAAACAAAAAAAAAGTAAGGATTTAAACAAAGAAAACTGTACTTTTTTTCTCAGGATAAAGAAAAAGATTTCCATACAACAGAACATGTTCTATGTATATATTTTGACATTAAATTCTACAAAGTTCTGAGTTTACACTTAACATCAATTTGATATTTTATTTTCCTTTTCTTTGTTTCTTGTGTTCCACCCAATGTTTCATTCCATGCCCTTTATTCCCTTCCCATCATCTCTTATACCTCTATCAACCGGACATGGTAGTGAAACAACATTCAGTTCGAGTAAACCCGGGACTCGGATTCCACCGACCTTTCTTGTAGGACTAATATGAGGGGTTGATCTTAAACCCCCCTTGGAATCCAAACTTCTCCGAAGAATACTTCTCATAGCAGATATCAGATGAACTGTAGGATCAGGAGGCGGTCCGGAGGAGACGAATTTTTGGCAAAAGTTCATGTGCCTAACCATTGCTTCCTCAGTACTGATAAGCCTTTCAGTCCTTGTGATCTCATCTTTGATTGCTTCAGCACAGAGGCCACAAATCCATTTCCCTTGGTACCGTTGGCGTACCGTTTCGATATAGGTCGGGGTACACTCCTCGGTAAGTCCACAGCAATCACATTTGGCAAACTCGACATCGATTTCAGCAACGAGTTTCGCCGGTGTTGCTTGAGTTTCTTGTATTGGGGCTGATACCATAATTGGTTCACTCATTATTGTAGCAGACATTGCCAATTTCCCCTGTTTGAAACCAAACAAAAAACCAGAAGTTTGATTAAGCTTTTCTACTCTAAAGTAGCAAACTTTGACTTCAGTTATATTATAACATACCTAAAATTTAGCTAGAAATTGCATAATTAACAACTAAACCAATGGAACCAATGAATTCCCATGTTTTTTTTTTCTCAACTAAATACAAAAAGATTAGGCACTTTTGCTAATTTGTTCAAAATCTTGAACTCACACAAGGCAATTACCCATGAGAAAACAAAACATAACCCTATTGAATTTCCTATGCTCACATAAAAAAACCAACCAAAAACAGACAAGAAAAAGAAAATTAAAAGGTTGTTCGAAGTTTTTACCACTAGATAAGCAGATGAAACAAAAAATTAGGGTTCTTGTTCTTTGCTTAAAAATCCCAACTTTTTTTCCTGCTACTACGGATTTTTAGGGGAAAATTAGATCTTTCTTCTTGTTGTTGTGCTATCTCTCTTTTTCCCACTCCCCTTCCTCTAACTTTCCTCCTGTTAAGAAAATCTCACACATGAAACCCATTTTCTCTTCAAAAACCTTAAATTCCCTTTCCTTTTTGCTTTGTGATTTCTCTTTGAAGAACTGTGCAAATACTTCAAAGACCCTTTTTTTTAATGAATTTTGAGAGCAACCCAGAGTCTCAAATCTGAATTATACCAGGAAAACGAAGAGATGGGAATCAAGAGATTGCTTTTTTGTTTTGTGTTGCACGAAATTCTCCACTCAGAAGCACTTATAAATGAGAGAGATGGCGGAGAAGGAGAGAGGAGGCAATAATTGAAACTTTAAAGAGGGTGGACTCTAGTAAATTCCATGTCAGCAAATTTGAGTAAATCTGGCCGTTTATCTCTTGATTGCCAGCTAAGCATTGGCAAATTGGGAAGACTTTTTCATGTGTACAAGAAACCAGAAAAAATATGATGTTATTTATTATAAGAGAATTAAATTTAAGTATTTATGTGTTTAAGATGTGTATATGTTATTAAAAGATTAAGAAAAAAGTATGAATATATAGTATTATATAATTATATCAATATATTTAAAAAAATAATTTCACAATTAAAATGATGTCGAGTTCATTATCTATTAGTTTTATTTTTATCTTCAAGAAGTGATTCTTATTTATTTTATTTAAACATTATATTAAACTATAAAATGACTTAAACATCATTGTAGTAATAATATTTTTCAGTTAAAATAGAGTTTAAAGTTTGTCCAAATTAAGTTAATACTCGATTAACTGTAGCACCAACTCAACTAGAGATTTTATAATAAATATGATTATAAAATATTGAAAATAAATAATAAAATATATTTCTTATTTAATAGAAAAACAAACTTTCAATTCTTGTATTATTTATTTAAGAAGAAGAAAATATGAGAAGGCTTTACCATTCATGTTCTGCCACGTTCTACACTTAAATTCACAAACAAAATATATTCTCTTTTTTACCTTAACAAAATATATTCTTTTATTCCACTGAAAATTGCAATGTTGATATAATAGAATATTTTCATGAATACATATTTGTTGTTAAATGATTAAAATTCTTGTATGGTGGATATTAGGTGCTCATACTTTTGGGACATTTTGCTACTAATGGTCCTTTTAGCCCTCTTTATTTGATGAATGTTTGATTGTTAAAACCCAAGGGTTTTTATTTGTCTGTACTTTGTGGTTGAGAAATCACTTCATTCATCATTATAACTGATGGTTGATTGAATTGAATAGGTAGTAAGTTAGATTTATTGCTCGAACATGAACCGTATAATAGATATAAAAAAATATATATGTTTATATCATTTAAGGTAGCTAATTGTCGTAGTGACAGAACTTAGTGAAAGAGTTTGAGGGGCCAACTTAATTTTTTAAATAAAGGTTTAAATTGAAATTAAAAAAAATTAAAGAGTTTAATTTATATTTTATTTCAAAAAATTTAGGGTCTAACTATTTTTTAATTTTGAGAAATTTAATAAAATTTTTTAAAAATTATGGGAGGAATATCTAAAAATTTGTAAGGGTCAAATTATATTTTTTAAAAAATTTTAAGAGATTAAATTATAAATTTCTCGAATTTTCGGGACCGATAGATCCCTATAAAGTTGTTATTGGTGTAAACATTAGATAAATCATGAATTTGAACTTCATAAACGCACAATAATCTTTGATATATCTTTATGGTTCGATCATTTGTAAAAAAGAAAGACATTTATTTTTTATAATTTTTAAAAAAATTTATAAAAAAAATATAGGAGACGACTTTTATGAGTTTTATCTATATTATCAAAAGATATTTGAAGTATTAAATGATTAAAAATATTAATTCTTAATTGATTGAATTGTTTATCGAACATGACCCTATATTACATTGAAATGGTCAAACCAAAAACGAAACTAACGTTATTAAGCCTTTTGGTACAAATAATATGTAATATAGTGCCAGTGTCTATAACATCAATATCAATGCTTTAAAGAAATATAATAATGTATTTGGTTGGTTGGTTAAACGGTTTATTTTTGTTTTTATATATATTTTTAGGTTATGAGTTGTAAATCTACTAGGAGCACTCCTTTTTTTTTCTTATTAGAATTAAGATTAGAATTATAATTTGTCAAAAAAATATATTGATCAAAATGACGCTTATTTGGTTATCTTGTTGATCTTCTCTGTTTTGGACCATGAAAGTAGATTTGGATATGCGGTTTGGCATTCGTGGATGATTTTCTCACGACGCTCGGCTCTTATTTGCGGTTATCATGGGTCTTTCAATAATTTGATCTCTTTTGTGGTTCGTTTGCCGATGAAATCAGATCTGGTTGTATCAATATTTTGTTTGAGTCTTTGGTTATTGGAAAATGTCTAAATTATGTGTTTAATTTACGTTGATGATGGTAAACCCTCATTGTAATTGGAGTATTTTCTTAACCCTTTTAATAAATCACACACACCTTGCACACATAGATGTTCGAACCCCTAACTCTTGAGATGAACATTATCATCTTTTGTACTGGAGCCACTCGTTGAGTTCTATAATTATCATATTTCTATATAAACTCACACACCTACACATTACATTGTCAATTTTATAACTCTAACCCTTAACCTAAATTGAAAAATAAACTTCTATTTATCATAAATATAATAATATATTATCGATGCAACAAATATAAATCATTCATCTATTTTCGTGTTCCAAGCTCTAGGAATCCATAGGATATACCTTGTAGGCGATTAAATGCTTGGATACATGCATGTTTCACATGTATTTGTCTGAGCCGTTTTCTTACACTTATTGCACACGTCTTATGTCGATCTAAAAACAAAACCAGGGATTTAATCTGTCGATGATTCATATTAAACTTGGAAACAACTCTCAGTTCCAATGATCTTTTTTGTGGTTTGGGTTTCAATATTTAGGATTCTTTCTCGTCGTTTTCATTACATCACACTGCTTGTCTATATGTATGGACTCAATTATGTTTTAGGTAAAATTAAGGGTTTAAAAATGGAAATGGTGACGTGGACGATGATGATGGCATGTTCAAAAAATTATTGAGCAATAATAAATTACGATTAATCAACAATTAATTGGTTTAGTGAGATGAAACACCAGATTTTTTAAGCAAGATAAGAGGTTTAAATTCTGACGTTCTGAATGAAAAGAGTACACTGTCATAATAGATATCTATAGTATTCGATCTGAATTAATCAACTAATAAATTGAATAATGTTCGTTAAAAAGATAATAAATATGATTATGTTGTGTCTATTATTACTCAAGCGGAATAGATAATTTGACAAAGTCGACTAATAATGCTCCATGTTTTAAATTGAAGAGTTCTTTAATTTCTTTTTATTTGTTTCCCACGCAATAATTTGGGAAAATTTACACCAATATTGTGGTGGGATCTTTTTCCAAAGTATTGCACTGAGTAAATTAATTCCAGAAGTATTGTTGTTTGAACAGTGCACCTAAAGTCGGTATCAGCTGAATCTGACTTTAGAGAAAAACCTCCAAAGTCGACACCAGTTGAATCCGACTTTATAATTTTTTCTCTAAAGTCGGATTAAGCTGGTTCCGACTTTGAAGTATTTTCTCTAAAGTCGGATTCAGCTGGTGCCTACTTTGGGTGTACTGTTCAAACTACAATACTTTTGGAATTAATCCACTCAATGCAATACTTTGGGGGGAAAATCCCACCACAATATTGGTGTAAATTTTCCCAATATTTTGACCCCAAAAAAATGAATTTTAAGGCAATAAAACAAAACAAAATAATGATGATTGGTAGATAGTAGTTGGAAAATCAAAGCCAAAATGACCATAGACAATTGTAGGTGTTTTTGCTTGATTGGTTTTTTTTCCATCTGGCCAAAAAAATAAATAAATAATCTTAGCCATTAATTACCTTCATTCAACGGTCCAAAAAAAGTGTAAAAGTAATTGAATTTTACACCATGTAAGTGAATCCTAACCCATATATATATATATTTATATATAATTATATATATATTGTAAAATCATTTGATACATGAGTGTCTAATCTTGTTTATTTTAATATCATATGTTTTATTTGGGGTTCAGAGTTTTAGTTTAGAAAGTTTAAAGATCTAGGGTTCAAATAGACAAGGTAATGTAGTCTAAATTTTACGTAGCATGTGTACATTTTTTTCTTCTTCCAAATATCACTAATGACTCATTATAAAAAGAAAGCATAGGTAAAAGAATTGGATTTTGAACGGGTAAACGAAAAATATTTCACGTATTAAAGTTTTTTGGAAAATTGTTCAATAAATGATTACAAGTGAAGATAAAAGATCTGATATAGATTTATCAGTTTTGTGTTTGAATATTAATTGGTAGTTTTTAGTCGTAGATTATATAAATTTATGAAAAAGAGAAAAAATAATAGTTTTATAATATTCATTAATTATTATTTAAAAGGAAGAATATTTTAGTAATTTCTTGATTAAGTTGTATCTGATTAATCCATGACATTATCTTAATTTTGTAATCAAAACATTTTAAAGACTAATCAAAACATTTTTTTTAAAAAAATCCAAAACATTTTACTTTCATCTCTTAGTTATAAATTAGTGAAATTGTTTGAAGACTAATCAAAACATTTTAAAGTTTAGATACTAATATAAGTTACGGGACATAGTATAAGGGCGTATGTACGATTTAACCATTTTTTAAAAAAAAATGTAAAACATGCACACGGGCCAGGCCATTCCAAGTATTGAAACTACTCAATTTATATATAAACCCAATAAACTTCATAGGCCCAACTTAATCAACTAATAAAAAAAAATTATAAACAATGAACTTCATATGAAATTTTCACATTTAATGATTGGTTACGAGTATAATGTAGTATTTATGTCTGGTTTTAAATTAGAATAAATTCACGCACGCTTATAAATTAAATTGCTTGAATCCAGATTATATTTAATAATTAGATCCTTCGTATTTAAATGGTGAAGATTAAGAACCCAACAATTGATCCCAGTAGAAAAGCGAATGATGTTCATCTTAAGAGACCCGAGTTCAATCGCTTGGTCTACAAAGTGTGTGTGCATTATCAAAGAATTAAGAATATATATAAACATATACTACTTTGTAATCACTTTTAAACTATTAAAAAATAGTGAAGATTAATGTATTAAATATTAACAATTACTATACGATATATATTAAACTGAATCATTGGGCGACACCAGGATGCTAGCAGGGATTTGATATATATATATATATATTACTTTTAGTCTCTATTTTTATAAATTTGGCTTGAGAGTATCAGCACTTCTCGAACTTTTGAAAAAATAATTAAATCACTAAATTTTTTTGGTAACTAATTAAATACAAAAACTTCAAAATTTCATTAATTTACTCTTTTGACAATGTTGAATATTAAATCTAACGATTGTTTTAATCAATTGATACCCCATATTGCGTCACTGTGTTTACACATAAATGACATTTTTAAAAATTACGAATTCCTTTAACTTTTATTTAGATTTTTTTAAAAAATAGATGTGAATGTCACGTGGCAGAACAACAATCTGTCACGTGACAGTAATATTTTATAAAATATTATTAATATTTAACGGTCAAAATTAATTAAAAAACTTAATTGATTTAATTTTTTTAAATCGATGACCGAATCAAACTTAGTTTCTGAGTTCAAGGTTCAATTATATGCAAAAAGGGTTCATCAGCTTAACTGTTTCTCTCAAAAAGTTTGATGCCAACACCCTTAAGCTATAAAACTTTAACAAATAAAATAGTAAAGTCCCCCTCCCCTAGTTTGGAATATTTTACCTTAGTCTAAAAAATTGTAAGTGTTTGTAGTTAGTTTAAGTGTCAAATAAGTGTTTAAACATATTTTTTTCAAGATAGGTGCTTAAATTATATTTTTTTAGATAGATGTTTGAAGTTTTTTTGGGTCAAGTAGGTGTCTAACGTTTTCAAAGTTACCTGCTTAGGTGCCCCGCTGTTAACTTACTTTAAAAAATCCATATATTTACTAAAATTCACAAAATAACCCTAAAATCCCTAGATCCCTAAATTTGGCCATTATCGTCGTCTTTCATCACGCTGCCAGTGACGAAATGAAGCTTTTTCTCTTGTCGCAAGACTCGAATGTCGTTCATGGTCGATCGTCCGCCATTTGTCATCGATCATTTTCTTCTCGAGTTCGACTTTATTTCGATGATAGGCACGCCGTCGGAGATTAACGGCGACTAGAATCGAGATTTGGGACTTAAGAATTTAGTGATTTGAGGACTATTTTGAGGGTTTTTGAGAATTTTAGGATAATTTTTAAAATAAAAATGTCACGTGTCATGTTTTTATTGGCTAACGAATTTTTTTAACAGCTATTAATGACAAGACACCTAAATAGAAACTTTGAAAACGTTAGACATCTATTTGGCTCGAAAAATATTCTAGACACTTGTCTGAAAAAAATAATTTGGACACTTATTTGGTACTTAAGCCTAAATAATAAAATGCTAAAAATACACTTTTACCCTAAAAAAATTTTACAATTCAAACACGACTTTTGATAAAAATTTCTTCGCCCTTAATTGATACTAAGTATCTATCAACATTAATCTTATTTGTTTAACCTAAAACAATGGTGGAGCCAACGAAAGGTGAGGTAGTCAAATGCATGGAGGAACGAGTTCCACATCAGCACATGCATTGGTTTACGTAAGTCAATGTTCCTAAACATTCCAGAATTGGTAAGAGTTTCCAGACGTCAGTTTGGTTAATAAACCCTAGACATCTGCTTTCTACAATTCCTCACGTGCCTCTGCTTGCCCACAATCCCTCCTTTTTACCCTCTTATTGGCTACTTGCATCTCGAGGATTATAAGAACCCTAATTTATTATGTTTATGATGAGTTATGGGTGACGTATTATTCGATTAATTTATTATTAGAAGATAATTTGTTTCATTTGTCATTTAATTTAGTAACAATTTTCATATAAGTAGTAGACATTTAATTTTATCAGATTACATCATCAAACTTCGATTATTAACAAATTAGATTATTTATATTAATTTTGTTATCTTAACTGAAAAGTTGAATCACCGTGTATTCATGACTTTGCATCATTACCCCAAAGTTGATTACTATTTTAAAAGGCTTAAGGGGTAAGTTTGCCCTAAGAAAACTCAAACTAATAATTTTGTCTCAGCTTTTTAATTGCATTAATTTTACACCAAAAATCATTTATTTACATTAATTTTTCCTTTGAGTTCATTTAATTTTAGTGATTTAAGTTTATTTCGAGACAAAATTGATGCAAATAAAAAGTAAAGACAATATTATTGATTTGAGTTTATTTTATGGGCAAACTTATCCTTTTAAGTCATTTTAAAAATATTCTTAAATGAAACTAAATTGGCCTCTAAACTATCCATATTTCTCATCTTAGTATTTTTTTTTCTTTTTTGTTAAAAATAATATACCCAAACTATGTTTTCTCCTAGCTATGCAAAATGTTACTTTCGTTTTAAAATAAACTTTCAACCAATTAGAACTTGTGATGCTCAAAAGCCCCATATAACCACTCAAGGACAGTGTTAGAGATAGAGATCGGAGACAAAACATAAAATTTTAAAAATAGGATGAATTCATATTTAATCCATTGTAATTATATATATTATATAAATAAAGATTAAAAAAACTAGTGAGTGGACAAGGCCCCTACCACCTCTCACGTAATTTCATCCCAGTAAGCACTAATTATATCACTCAATTATTGAATCACGTCATCATTGACCATTGTAAACGTAAGTAGGGTTGTAAACGAATCGGACGAACATAAACGAGAATATATTTATGTGCGTTCGTTTAATTTTAATCGAACAATTAAGCGAGCATAAACAACTAAACGAACACAATTTTTTGTTCATGTTCGTTCGTTAAAATAATAAACGAACGCAAACGAACATTGTGTATTGTTTAATTTTTTTCTTTTTATTTTATATTTTTAATTTATGTTTTAATATTTTTAAATATAATACTTATTATGAAAAATAATAAATATAAATGAACATATGTGAATAAATTTAAACGAACAAATTATCGAACGTTCACGAACATAAATGAACGAACAAGCACATTGTTCGTGTTCGTTCATTTAATTAAACGAACAAAAAATCTTGTTCATGTTCGTCCGTTTAATAAATAAACAAGCATAAACGAACTTTCTGTTGAACGATTTATGAACGGTTCGTTGAATATTTAGTTCGTTTACAGCCCTAAACATAAGATAAAAACAAAGTTCAAGTATATTCTCCAACAAAATAAAGTTTAGATATCAAAGAGAAAGAAAATGATATAGTTTAGAGTCAATTTATCATTTAAATTAATCTAGAAATATTGAACGAGAATTAGCCTAAGTGGCCTAAATTTGTTAATAATAGACATTCAATGATATAATTTGGTGAAAATAAAGATTTGTGACTTGTATGAAAAATACTTTTAAGTTCAATGACCCAAAATGCATATTACCCATTATTAAAATTGTCAAACATAAAGCATAAAGCTCAAAATTATATGTAAGCTTTGATTCCATGTATAACGTGATACATGAATTTTGATTCAGTGTAACAGTATGCATGAAATTTAGTCTTGATTCAACTTCGATATTAATTCTATTAGACGTTCAATGATATTAATTTTATTAGGATTAACTCACCCACGTACACATTAAGTTGTTCGAACTCGAATTACTTAATCGAAACACATCATCTTTTATCATTAGTACCATAATATTAGATTACGAGAAATTTTTTTTTATTAATATTTATTTAGTTTTTTATTTGGTCTTGAAGAGATATCCCCCTTATGCATTGGTTTAGCAATCAATCCAAAGACCATCCTACACATATCTCATTGTGTTCTTAAAATTAGGCTTAATCGAGGCGATTAACTAAATTAAGCCACGTTAATCCTCATAACACCACATAATAAACAAAGGATTAAGGATATTTTATTCATAATTTCTCAAAAGTTTTGGTTCTAATTCTCCCTAAAGACCATCAAAGTATTTATTTTTAATCGAAGGTCTAACAATGCCTTACTAAAATATTATGCATTGACAAACATTGATCGTTAATTATACAAAAGAATCAATCAAATGACAACATGTGACAAGTTGTTTTCTTAACTATTCAACAATGTACGTGCACTGTGCACACACAAGTGCTCGAACTCTTATCTCTTAGCCCTTAAGACGAATATTATTCTCTTTTCTACTGGAGTCACTTGATAAGTTTGAATACTATTAATATTATCAACGTTAGGTTAGATTTTATCAAAACTAGATAATCTCATGATAATTGTCTCATTGATTTAGTTTTTTTAGCACCACATTTAAAAGTACAATAGACCAATTCTCAGGACTAAAATTGAATACAAAAATTTCAGGAGGGTGATACTAATTGTTGAGTGCTTGACTGATTGTTCGACAAATTACACTTTACAACTTTCTTTCAAAAGATTCATCAACAAATCTGTACCAGATCAACTGATTGTTGTCTTCATGTAAACTACCCTTTATCACCTCTAAATCAACATGGGATTTGCATGGACTTTGTTTGACAAATCCACTGCATTTTTTTTTGACAAAGCTGGCTAACTCCGATCTCTATACGACCAACATTTTCCTTTCCCATTACAGGTAATGTATTATTTTTTTATTTAAAAGTTGGTATTTGATTCATTAGTCGACTAATTCAGATCGAGTTTTGCATATACTCATTATGAGAAGATCCTCCTAACCCAATTTTCTCCCTTCACAAGGTCAGAACTCGAACCTCTGACCTTGCTTAAATGACTTAACGTCTCATCCCGTTAGACCAACTGAATATTTGAACCAGAAGCAGATCTAAAAGGCTAATGAGAAATGAGCTTTGGAACTTGAACCATCACCATGGTGCATACATACATGCATGCATGCATGCATACATCATTATGGTATATATGTACTTGGGGAACTTGAACCAATAAAGGGAATGAAAATGCTCATGAAATTCATCAAAGTTTGATAGTACCAAAGCTCATTTCTCATTAGCCTTTTAGATCTGCTTCTGGTTCAAATATTCATTACAAAAAGCTCCCTGTACGCAGCTCTGCTTATCTTGATCTGCATTTCTAATAATGAAGGTAAGTTTCTTACACTTTGTTTCTGTTATTACCGGAGATTTTTCGGTCTATGTATGTTGACAATGTTTGGTTGCAGTTCCTTGGTTGGATGCAAAATAAGCTCAATGGGAGACAAGGGTGCTCTAAATCAAATGCAGTTTCTGCTACATGTAAGCA
>JAGYYJ010000360.1:0-36103 GCA_019671005.1 Hibiscus mutabilis | reverse complement strand
GAGATTATAGACATAAATAAGTTACTAAGAAGGCTTTAACTGTTTAAGTAGATGGGCACAGTTAGTTAACATAGGAAAAACAACATTTTTGTGATTTATGGATATAAAGTAAGTGCTAAGAATTTTTTATGTGATTACGGCTGGAAATGTGCCCATGTATTTCCAAATTTTTAATTCTTACTACTGATCAAACAATGTAGATAAAACCCCTAATAGCACCAACAAGAGAAATTATGAAAATTGGTGTACAAATATATGACTGGCATGAGCTTTTCCCCAAAGGTATTCTCCAATCTTTAGTTTTTTTTTAATTTTTTTTTAATATTTTAAAGATTTACGTTTGAGCAGTCTTGTTATATAAAGCATTCATCTTCTCTTCCAGTCAGAAATAATGCTGGTGCTATTGTGGCAGTCTGGACTCCCATAATAGTTGTAAGTTTTTCCCCATAGATCAGCAATTTCTCTTTAACCTAGAAAGTTTAGCTGTAATGAAACTTTGTTTCGAATCAAACATATTGTGTATCAAAATGATGAAAGCCTCATTTGCCTGGTCTCACCAATGAAAATGAAAAAAGTTAATAATGGACTAGAATTGAAATTGCAAATTTCTGCTTGAAAAGAGAAGCAAAGTTTAGTTCTTGGATCATAGTTACTTTGTTCAATGTTGATTTTTAACACCTAAAATTCATATACTGTTTGAAAATCATCTCAGGTGTATTTCATGGACACACAAATCTGGTATTCTGTTTATTGTACGGTCTGTGGAGGACTTTATGGCATTTTGCATCATCTTGGTGAGGTATGACCTGATTTCCTTCCATAAGCAGCATACCGCTATGTTGAGATATATGTAATATTACTTGTTATACAGATCCGGACGTTGGGAATGCTGAGAAGTAGATTTCACTCCTTGCCTTCTGCATTCAACCGCCTTATCCCACCACAATCGAAAAAGAGTAGAACAAAAAATTTCCTCGAGAACATATTTTGCAAGGTATGAGGTCCAGAACTTGGACTATTAATGAAAGTTCTTATGGGTGTTTTTTTCTCCCTTTCTGATCATTGAACTGATGCTATTTCAGGTGTCTAAGAGTGAAGTATTAGATCAGAAGTTTGTTCTAGTCTGGAACCAAATTATCAGTAATTTTAGATCGGAAGACTTGATAAGCAACAGGTTTGTTGTTTTCTGTTGTGTAAGTCCTTCTTCCAGGAAATATCTTATAATTAACTCAGAAACATTTCTTTCCATGACAGGGAAATGGATTTGATGACAATACCTACATCAGGGTTGTTCCCTGGATTTATTCGTTGGCCCATTTTCCTTCTTGCAAATAAGGTATGGTTTTTCATAAGAAAATATTTGTTTTTCCAGTTCATCATTGCCCTTCCTCCTTGACATTTCTCCGTATTTTAGTTTTCAACCGCAGTGAGCATTGCAAGAGATTTTGTGGGGAAGGACGAGAAACTCTTTAAAAGGATTAGAAAAGATGAGTACATGTACTTTTCTGTAAAGGAGTGCTATGAGTCGGTGAAGTACATCCTCGAAATTCTTATTGTTGGTGACCTTGAAAAGAGGTAGGAAGCAACATCATATACATGTGTGTGTGTGTGTTTTTCTTTTGTATGAAATTCTTGTTGTGGCAAAAGAAATTTTCTATGATAAAATGTTCCAATCTTGTTTTTTTTTTTTGTTAGGAAGATAAATTAGGAATTATGAGTGCTGTTCACTAGCCTTCCTACTATTGTTAACCTATATATTTGTTGGTTAGTATTGTATCAAACATCGTGAATGAAATTGAACGAAGCATTGAAGAATCAAGCTTTCTTAAGGAATTCAAGATGAGTGCACTCCCATCTCTACAATCTAAATTTGTTGAGTTGCTTGAATTACTGGTAAGTGTTTATACCACTAAAGCTAAGTTGCAAACATTTTGTTCTCTTGTATTTCCCCTAATAAAACTGGTGTTTGAAATCTCATAACTTGTTACGTGGTATAATACAAGGTTGAGGGCAATGAAAACCAAAGTGGTAAAGTTGTGGAAGTTCTCCAAGATATCTTTGAGCTTTTAACAAATGATATGATGGAAAAAGGTCACAGGTTTCATGCTTGGACTCTTGTACTGTTTCTGAAGAGAAATTATTTTTCCTCACCTTTCTGAAATCCATCTTTCAAATGCATGCAGAATAATGGATTTGATAGAAACCTCCCCAGAAGCCGGTGATGATTTTTTTTTCTCTAGAATGATTGAACCAATGCTATTCGAATCTGTTGCTAGCCAGACTTCTATATGTTTTCCTTTGCCTGAAGATGGCCCTCTGATAGAACAGGTAACAGTTTCCTCTCATCCCTTTTACTTGTAGGCATTGCCAATTTTACAGTATCATACACATTTAACCGACTTGCACAAAGATGTGCACTCATGTTATATATACTTACAATCTGAATTTTAACCTTTATATGCCAGATTAAGCGGTTGCATTTATTGCTTACCGTCAAAGATAAGGCAATGGACATACCCGCAAACTTAGAAGCCCGGAGGCGTATTTCGTTCTTTGCTACTTCCCTCTTTATGGATATGCCTAGTGCTCCTGAAGTGGGCAGTATGTTGTCTTTCAGGTCGAATTGTCTTCTCTTGCAATTATTCTATCATTTGGTCAAACTGTTATGTCTTCAACTGTACAAAATTCGTGTCTGAACCAATGTATTCTGTTTAGTACAGTGTTATGACCCCGCACTACATGGAGGACGTAAATTTTTCGCTGAAGGAGCTACAATCGAGCAAAGGACAAGTTTCTATCATCTTCTATATGCAAAAAATCTTCCCAGGTAATAAAATGTTATCTATGTAGTAACTCATACTGAAAAATGAAAACTATGTTACTCTCAACTCTTTTTTTTTCTCTTATATACCTGCATCGGTATGGGGATATAACCCTCCAAATAGATGGAAAGCCTTTAAAAAATTAAGAATACCAATGTTTGGCACATATCTGTATTTGACACTCATGCTGGAGTCCAAGTAACAAAGATTGAAAAACCATTTTTGTACAGCTTCAAATTCATAACATTCCTTCATTTTTGTTAGATGAGTGGAAGAACTTTTTGGAGCGTATGGGATATCAAAACTTCAATGAACTAATAGATGATGGCAAGGAGGAAGAAATTAGAAGATGGGCTTCTTTCCGTGGCCAAACGCTAAGCAGAACAGGTGCCTAAAATTTTGTAGTGAAATATATTAACGAAACCTTGAATTGTTTGAAAATACGATTACTACTTTCTTTCTGTTCTTTTCGATGTGGCAGTTAGAGGGATTATGTACTATAGACAAGCCTTAAAATTACAAGCACTTCTCGAAAGGCCTGAGTATAAAGGTTACTGATCCTTCCTGTGATTTGATGTTTAATAAGGATTTTCATCAGCATCAAATATAGTTAATGAGAATGGTTAAACTAATTAGTTGTTTGTGTTAATCCAGATGTTCTTGAGGATGTTAATGTTGTTGAAAGAAACAATCCCAAGTTATCTGCTGAACTAGATGCCTTAGCAGACATGAAGTTCTCGTTTGTTGTCTCTTGTCAAATGTTTGGATCACATAAATCTTCCGGAGACCCTCGTGCGGAAGACATAAAGGAATTGATGATAAGGTAACTTACCAGAACATAGTAAAACTGCATAAAACATAAGAAAAATGTTAGAAATCTAAATAAAGAAAAAAATACAATTTCTTCTCTGCAGGTATCCAGCTCTACGAGTTGCATATATCGAAGAGAAAGAAGAAATAGTAGGAGATAAGCCTCTGAAGATGGTAGGAGATGAGCCTCCAAAGGTTTATTCTTCTGTATTGGCAAAAGCTGTTGGTTCTTTTGATCAGGTATTAAGTCACCCAAGTTGTTTAAACATTATTAAGTAGATGGTAAAAAAAAAATGCCCCTGAGGTTTACCACTTTGCCGAGCATAAATAAGCCCTTGACCTTTAATTTGTTCCCAAAGAAGTAAAAATTGCCAGGTCAGTTTATTTACTAGCAAGAGCAAAACTGTTCCCATGCTGTATGCTATGTTACTCTGATTGTATGACATGTATTCAGACATGGGTATGGAGGTATAATCCTCCAAACATAAGAAAAAACTTAGAAAAAGCTGAGTTTTTCCGTGTTAGATGCATACTCATACCCAAAACTCACCTCTATGTCCAAGTAACTTAGTTTATATCTATTCTTAAATTAAATGATCATATGGATATTGTAGAAAATAGGGTTAGAGAGGTTTTCTACTCTCTTATTTCAATTTACAGAAAATAAGTCTACTTATAGACTTTTACAAGGAGTTTTACATTGAGTAGATATCCTCTAGGCTAGGACTCTTATCCCTCACACGGATAGAGTTAGATTACAACTAAACTACTTAGTTAGGATAGACTTACAACTCTTATTATTTACGTGTTAACCTACAGATATTTGTAACCTCTACGCATATCTGCTTTGCATTACCTACAGGTAATATATCGAATAAAGCTTCCTGGTCCACCAATCATTGGTGAAGGGAAGCCGGAAAATCAAAACCATGCCATAATCTTCACACGTGGAGATGCTCTCCAAACCATTGATATGAACCAAGTAGGTTCTTGCTCCTGAAAATGAAAATTTTATTGCCTTGCATGCATTTTAGTCTCATACTGGTTCAAATTTTCAGGACAATTATTTGGAAGAAGCTCTCAAAATGAGAAATCTTCTGCAAGAATTTCTTCAAAACCACGGTCGGCGCCCTCCCACAATACTTGGTCTGAGGGAACACATATTCACTGGAAGGTTTACTCCTTTGAACTCATAAATGATGATAACAATTAGTCCGTGGATTTGTGTTTTCAATATTAGTATATGTGCAAATATTTCATAAGGGCGAAGTAAGAATGAGAAACAACCTAGCAATAACTTGAATACAGGATGACGATAATAATAGCTATGAAACAAACTTTATAAAGCGTTAAAATGGTATTATCCCAGATTTGAAGTTCTGGGATTTTAGTTGTCATATATTGAAGTTGAGTCTATCAGTTTTAGGGTGGATGCTTTAACACAAAATTAAGCCTTAAGGCATCAGAAATGGAGTATAGATATTAGATATTGTTTTAAACAAAACTGGTTTTAGTTTTTATGTCTTCTAGATAACATTGTTTCATTTTTTGTGTAGCAATCCATCATTCATTTATGTGAAACTGAAAGTATATGTTTTTTTATTCTTAAAGACTGAAAATTCATTCTTTCAAACTGCAGTGTTTCTTCATTAGCATGGTTTATGTCATATCAGGAAACCAGCTTTGTCACCATCGGTCAAAGGCTTCTTGCCAACCCTCTCAGGTAACCGATGCCGTTTATCATACGAAGATCTCAGTATATTGTGTCATTTATAATGCAATGCACGAGTCTTCCTTGAATCAGCTAGCATCTAACATTCTAAGTTATCCAAAAATTAAGATTTGACAAATATTTTCCAAGCAATCTTATCTTCGTTTTGCAGTATCTACCCAGAATAATTATTCTTATTAAATAAACAAAAAAAAGACTGCTCTTATCTAACCTTTATGTCAAAATAGACCTTATTTGATTGATATATCCATAGGAATTTTACACTGATATATACATAGTGAGCCTAAGTTAGGAAACTCCAAACTAGGAAAGAGACTAATTCTAGGAATTACAATCACTAAAATACAGCCCTAAAATACAGCCTTAAAGTTAGGGATTACAATCACTAACATATTAACAGAATCTCCTAGTTAGGAAACTGGAATCTGACACTCCCCTCAAGCTGGTAAGTGGATATCATCCATTTTCAGCTTGCTTACTAACTTCTGAAAATACTTCCCAGGCAATCCTTTGGTAAGTATCAGTGGACACATATGGAGTGCAGATTAGACCACTGTCAAGTTTCTCTTTTATGAAATGTCTGTCAACTTCAATGTGCTTTGTTCGGTCATGCTGCACTGGATTGTGTGCAATATTGATAGCAGATTTATTATCACAATACAATTTCATTGGACCTTCCCACTTGATTTTTAAATCTTCCAAAATAGTTTTTAACCATCATAACTCACAAATTCCAAGTGCCATTGCCCTAAATTCAGCTTCTGCACTGGATCTAGCCACAACATTCACTCCTCCAAGTCACAAGGTTGCCTCCTAGGAAATTGCAATAGCCTGAGGTTGATCTTCTATCAACTATAGACCCTGCATAATCTGCATCAGTATAGGCCTCAAGAGTTAGCTTCTCTCTTCATCTTAAATAAGATTCCTTTGCCTGGCGTGCCTTTTAAGTACTGTAGGATCTGGTACACGGCCCTAAGATGTGACTCTTTGGGGTTGTGCATGAATTGACTTACCACACCAACTGCATAGGCAATGTTCGGTCTAGTATGTGATAAGTAGATGAGTTTTCCCACGAGCCTCTGATAGGAGCCTTTATCAACAACTGCCTCTGCTAGTGCATCACCAAGTCTATGGTTGACCTCTATAGGTGTCTTTGTTGGTTTGCATCCCAACTTGCCCGTTTCTGTCAACAAATCAACTATGTATTTTTGCTGAGATATGAAGGTTCCTTCCCGAGAATGTGCTACTTCAATACCGACGAAATATTTTAACTTACCAAGTTCTTTGACTTCAAATTCCTTTACTAGGCATTTCTTTAAATTCTCCATTCCTTCCAAATCATCACCTGTCACTATAATGTCATCTACGTAGACTAATAAGGCTGTCACTCCCCCTGAAGGTGAATGCTTTACAAACAGCGCGTGATCACCTTGGCTCTGCTTATATCCCATATTTGCATTGCCTTGGTAAACCTTCCAAACCAAGCTCTCGGGGATTGTTTCAGTCCGTATAAAGCCTTCTTTAGCCTGCATACCAACTGTCCAGTATTTGGACCGTACCCTGGTGGGACATCCATGTAGACTTCCTCAAGCTCACCATGTAAAAAGGCATTTTTTATGTCAAATTGTTGTAATTTCCGGCCTCGATTAGCAGCTAGTGACAAAAACACTCATAGTGTTCATCTTTGCAACAGGGGCAAAAGTCTCATGGTAGTCTATTCCATACTTTTGAGTGTACCCTTTAGCAACCAATCTTGCTTTGTACCTCTCCAAAGAACCATCTGATTTATACTTCACTGTGAACACCCATCGACATCCCACTGGTTTCTTCCCTCTTGGTAATTCCACCAAGTCTCATGTCTTATTCTTTTCAAGTGCTTCCATTTCAACTTTCATGGCATTTTTCCAATTCTCATCATTTAAAGCCTCAGATACGGTTTTGGGAATGGAGATAGAGTTTAGGCTAGTAAGAAAGGTTTTATGGTTATGGGACAAATTTTGTAGGACATGAATAAGTATAGTGGATGTTTTGTGCAGGCTCTAGTTCCTTTTCTAATAGCAATGGGAAAGTCATAGTCTCTTTGATCAAAATTTTCAGTAGTTTCAGTGGTATTGTCATTATTGAGAGTAGGTTCAGCAATTACCTTAGGTTGTATAAGAGAAGAGGATGATTGAACCTTGGGTTGTATAGGAGAAGAGGATGATTGAACCTGCACCGGTGCCTTCTTCCTTGAATAAATTAGTAAAGGACGAGTAGTGTCCTGAATCCCTTGTTGTGATTTAGGGGTAGTAGGCTCTGTCTCGGGTTGTATGGTTTCAAGCTGGACTGATTCAGGCTGTTTTTTAGTTGGCAATTAGGGGCTGCTGGACAGGCGCTGGAAAATCGAGGTGGGCTAACTCAGGCTGGTTGGCAATGAGGGGCTGCTGGACAGGTGTTGGAAAATCGAGGAGAAAGAGATCTTTGTCCTTATCTTATGTGAATGAGATCTCCCCCTGAAGATAAGGACGAGTAAAGTAGTTCTCTCCTTCGGCAAAAGTAACATCAGCAGATACAAAGTGTTTTTTTGTGGGAGGATGATAGCATTTGTACCCCTTTTGGGTGGAAGAATAACCAAGAAAGACACAGTTGACTCTCCGTGGATCAAGTTTCCCCCTGTTTTGAGAATGTACATGAACAAAGGCAATACAACCAAATATTTTAACAAAGGCAATACAGCCAAATATTTTGGGAGTAAGATTATTAGAAGCATTGAAATTAGGAAAGAACTTTGTTAGAACTTGCATGGGGCTTTGAGACTCAAGGACCTTTCTAGGTAGTCTATTTATCATACGAGTAGCAGTTAAGACAACTTCCCCAATATTGTTTAGGAACATGTTTCTGGAACAAGAGAGCCCTCGTGATAGCTAAAATGTGACCATTCTTTCTTTCGGCTACACCATTTTGTTGGGGTGTACTAACACACGATGACTCATGTATGATGCCTTTTTCTCGGAAATATGGTGAGAGAAATTGATTGAAGTAGTCTTTGGCATTGTCTGACCGAAACCTCTTAATTTCAGCACCAAATTGGGTTTTGGTCATGTTGTAAAAGTTTGGAAGGTAGAGCTCACATCAGATTTTTGTTTTAGAAGAAATATCCAAGATACACAGGTACAATCATCAATGAAGGATACAAACAATCAAGCCCCAGAAATATTTGAAATAGAGGATGGTCCCCAAACATCACTATGAATAAGAGTGAAAGGAGCAGAAGTTCTTTTATTGCTTACTGGAAAAGAAGTACGTTTGTGTTTTGCAAGTTCACAGACATCACAGTGGAAGTTTCAACTTTTAACCCTTTGAACAATAAAGGAAACATAATTTTGAGGACTCTAAATGATGGATGACCAAGGCGGAGGTGATGGAGCCAAATTTGGTCTTTATTTGTCTTAACGGTTTCGGAGAGGAAAGATAATGGTGAGGAATTCAAAAAACTAACTTGACCACTAGATTCTTCAAAGTAGTATAACCCATTTATTTCCTTAGCATGTCCAATCATCCTCCTCGTACCTTGTTCCTGAAAAACACATCGAGCAGGATAAAAAACCACATTGCAGTTAGAATCTTTGATAACCTTTTGAATGGATAGAAGATTGGTAAACAGCTTTGGAACATGGAGGACATTTTTAAGGGTGAGGGTTTCGCTTACAACAACATTACCTTGACCAGCCACTGTAATTACCGAGCCATCTGCTACCGTTATCTTTTTATTACTAGGACAAGGTGTATATGAAATGAAATTTTGTGAGGGGTGGGTCATGTGGTCTGTAGCTCCTGAGTCAATGACCCAAGAACCTTTGGTGGGGCATATCCGAGACTTTAGAATTTTGAGAAGAGGATATAACTGTAAAAGCCAAACTGCAAGTACCTATTGAAGAAGGTTTTTTATGTGATCCCAGCAGGCTCTTTAGCTTTTCAATCTCTTCTCTATTAAACTCTACCTTATTCACCGAGACTTCTAAAGTAGCTCGAATGTTGCTGGTTTCAATAACTTCAGTCATGTCTTTCTTGAACGAACTCTATAGGTTCAGGGGTGGATCGGGAGCGATAAGAGATTTCCAAAAAGGGAAAAAAAATCCCAGAAATAAGCTAAAAACGCTCTGATACCATGTCAAATTAGACCTTATTTGATTGATATATCCATAGGAATTTTACACTGATATATATAGACATAGTGAGCCTAAGGAAACTCTAAACTAGGAAAGAGACTAATTCTAGGAATTACAATCACTAAAATACAACCCTAAAATACAGCCTTAAAGTTAGGGATTACAATCACTAAGGGAACTGGAATCTGACACTTAATACCAATCCATTAATTCTTGTTAGGTTAAGGCTCAGATTGTTCTATTCTGCAATTACTTGATATCAAGTGATGTGATCATTGCTTTATCCATTCAATTTTTATTAATTTTTCCTTTTATACAGGGTGCGTTTCCACTATGGGCATCCAGATGTATTCGATAGGCTGTTTCACATCACAAGAGGTGGAATAAGCAAAGCATCAAAAACAATAAACTTGAGTGAGGATGTATTTGCTGGTAGGTTTTGTGAATTCTGATATTATATACTAATCGTTTAGTCATAGACTCGTAGTTGCTTTACACTGAAATGTATTTGATAACTTGTGAAGGATTTAACTCGACCTTGCGGCGGGGATGTATAACATATCATGAATACCTGCAAGTTGGAAAAGGTCGTGATGTGGGCCTTAATCAAATCTCAAGGTTTGAAGCCAAAGTTGCTAATGGGAACAGTGAACAAACTATAAGCCGTGACATACACCGTCTTGGTCGTCGATTTGATTTTTTTAGGATGCTGTCATGTTACTTCACAACCATTGGATTTTATTTCAGTAGCCTGGTAATTCTCTCTCAATAAATGAATTGCTGATCCGATTTCTATTTACATACTTTTCTGATTTTCTTCCTTTCTCATCTTATGATCTGTAAAAAACCAGATTTCTGTACTCGGAATTTATGTGTTCCTATACGGCCAACTATACCTTGTTCTTAGTGGACTGCAGAAGGCGCTACTTATTGAGGCTAGAATGCATAACATTGAATCATTGGAAACTGCTCTTGCTTCCCAATCATTTATTCAGCTCGGGCTTTTAACCGGCTTACCGATGGTAATGGAGATTGGACTTGAGAAGGGATTTCTTACAGCCCTTAAAGATTTTGTTCTGATGCAACTTCAGCTTGCTGCCGTTTTCTTCACGTTCTCCCTTGGAACAAAAACCCATCATTTTGGTCGAACACTTATGTATGGAGGAGCTCAGTATATACCTACTGGCCGTAAGGTCGTTGTGTTTCATGCCAGCTTCACCGAGAACTACAGATTGTATTCACGAAGCCACTTTGTTAAAGGATTTGAACTGTTGCTCCTGTTAGTCGTTTATGATTTGTTCCAGAGGTCCTACCAGAGTAGCATGGCGTATGTATTAATCACTTATTCCGTTTGGTTCATGACCCTAACTTGGTTGTTTGCACCATTTCTGTTTAATCCTTCCGGATTCGATTGGGACAAGATAGTTGATGATTGGAAAGGCTGGAATAAGTGGATCAATGAGCAAGGCGGTATTGGGATTCGGCAAGATAAGAGTTGGCAATCCTGGTGGAACGATGAACAAGCTCACCTTCGCCGTTCAGGGTACGGAGCTAGATTGTTTGAAATTCTGCTCTCAATTCGGTTTTTCTTGTATCAATATGGCTTGGTCTATCATCTTGACATCTCCCAACAGAGCAAAAATTTCCTGGTTTATGTGCTTTCCTGGGTTGTTATTCTTGCAGTTTTCCTGACAGTCAAGGTAGAATCCATTTGAGTATCGTAATTTTCAGTTTTCACTTTTGTTTTCTCACTTGATATCGAGCTTTAATTCACAAAATCCGAATTAGCCTAGAATTTTCTGCATTGATAACCCGATCTCCATATGACACACAGGCAGTGAACATTGGAAGGCAACTCTTCAGTGCTCATTACCATCTGATGTTTAGGTTCTTTAAGGCATTCCTCTTCCTAAGTGTTTCCGCCATCGTTATCACTCTCTCGGTCATCTGTGAACTATCTTCGATGGATATACTCGTCTGCAGTCTCGCATTTCTGCCAACCGGATGGGGTTTGATACTGGTATGCTTAGTTGAGCATTTTTATCTTATGTTACTTGGACTCGAGACTCGGGGATGATGAGTGACAGATATGGATACACTTAAGTTCGTACGAAATTTGTTCATATTCATGTCTGAATCTTATTTTCAGGTTGCTCAAGCTTTGAGGCCGATTATTGAAAACACCGGATTCTGGCACTTCACCGAAGTACTTGCACTGGCTTACGATTACGGAATGGGAACGATCCTTTTCTCACCGATTGCCGTCTTGGCTTGGCTTCCTATCATTTCGGCATTCCAAACTCGATTCCTTTTCAACCAAGCTTTCAACAGGCATCTGCAAATCGAACCAATTCTTGCAGGGAGGAAGAAGCAGAGATAAATTTTTTACGTTTATAAATATTCTGGCAATTTTTTTTTGTACATTTCAAAGATAAAGATTAAAGTTGTAAATAACAAAGATTCATCTACTTTAAAATATAGACCTCAAAATTTCAGTCAGTTTGATCGCTTGGCACTTTGAAGTTGTGTTCTGTGAGATAATATCGGAGTGTCATATCATCAAAAAGACTAAAAAAAAAAATGTCAAATTCAGAACTACGATTCCTTTACCGCGAATATATTTGGATTAGTAATCAATTTAACTCAAGCTATATCGGTTATTCGATTATAATACTTGAACTTATAAGTGAATTAATATACAAATTAATAAACAATTTATTTTTAAACATAAATGAATTGAACACACATTTGTTTAAGCTTGTACATTTAACAAATGAACACAATTTTTTGGTCATACTCATTTAATTAACTTAATAAATAAACATATGTGAACAATATACGAACGGTTCATGAGTACTTTGATTCGTTTACAACCTTAGGAATAATAGTTTGTACTAAAGTTAAAATTTGAGTATAGTTGAAGGGCTAAATCATAAATAAACCCATTACATTCCTTAAGTTCTAACGGGAAAAAAGCTTTAAGCTTTTCCCCAGTTTTCTCTTCTTTCTCTAATGGCCAAAAGTATGGTTTCACGTTCCCTTCTTTCTTCCATCAAAAACTCCCACCTCCAGAATTTTCCCTCACTTTCCCACCATCCAATCACCGCCAAAATCCCATCTTTTAAACCCCATTCATTTTACTCCCCGTTTTCCACCTACCATCTACCAATCCCCATCATTTCCCCTCCACTTTTCAAACTAACCCACAAAGACTGGCTTTCCCCGACCGAAATCCTCAAAATCTTTGAAAATCTCAAAGACCCAAACTCCATCAATTCTGTCCTAAACCAATACTCAGCTCGCAAAGATTATAAACCAACTGAACCGCTCTTCACTCTGGTCATCAACAAGCTCGCATGTGCCCATGATTTCGATTCCATCGAAAACATCATGGAGAAGCTCAAACGCGAAAAAGCTTGTCGTTTATCCGATGATTTCTTCCAGAATGTGATTAAGAAATATGGACACGTCGGAGGTCGAATCAGACGGGCGATCGAGACCCTTTTTAGTATGCCGGAATACGGGACTTGGCCTAGTGTTAAGACCTTCAATATCGTATTGAGCTTACTCGTGAACAATAAATTGTTTGATGTTGTTCATGGGGTTTATATGAAAGCTCCCGAGTTGGGAATTGAAATCGAAGCTTGTACTTTGAATATTCTCATTAAAGGGTTGTGTGAAAATGGGAAACTGGAGTTTGCATTCCAACTGCTCGATGAATTTCCTAAACAAAGGTGTAAGCCTAATGTTAGGACTTATTCGACGTTAATGCACGGGTTGTGTGAGAAGGGGAAGGTCGATGAAGCTTTCGAGTTGATGGGGAGGATGGAAATGGAAGGCGTCGAGGCCGATGCTGTTAGCTTTAACATTTTGATTTCGGGTCTTAGAAAGCAACGCAGGCTTGAGGAAAGTGTGAAGCTTTTGGAAACGATGAAAATGAGGGGGTGTTATCCCAATGCAGGGTCTTATCAGGAGGTGTTGTATGGTTTGATTGATGCCGAGAGGTTTATCGAAGTGAAAGAGGTGATGGGGAGAATGGTTTTCGAGAGGGTTAATCCGAGTTTCGATTCGTTCAAGAAGTTAATTCATGGCTTTTGTAAGGTGAAGATGGTGAAGGAAGTTGATTGGGCTTTGAAACAAATGGTGTGCCATGGTTTTGTTCCCAAGATGGGGATGTGGATTCGGATTATTGATTGTGTTTTTGCAGGGAAGAAGAACACTTGTGACTCTGGTTTGCTTGGTGAAATCGTCAATAGCTAGCAGCAACGCGATGTTAAGTCCGTAAGCTTGCGGTTTCAGCTTTTGTTACTTGAACACGAATTCGAGTGTCAGATACAAATAATTTTGAAGGGCTTTTAGAAGATTATAGTTTCATATCCATTCCATTGTATGTGAATATGTGTTGAACATGAATGTCGAATACTGTCTGCTTCAAGAAAATTTAAGAAAGTCGATTCAGCTTTGAAATAAACGGTTCACCATGGATTTGTTCCTACTTCCTAGGGGGATGTGGATTCAGATTGTTGATTGTGTTTTTGCAGGGAAGAAGAGCAACACTTGTGGCTAGCGGAAGATTTAAACAGAAGTAGCAACTCAATGTTAAGTTTATTATTTTGCGGCTTCAGCTTATGTTACTTGCATACGGATATACGAGTATCGAGCACGAACATTTTTGAAGAGTTAGTAGAGGGCCTTATCTTCATACAAATACATGAAGATGTGTTGATCTTGAGTGTCGGATTCGGTTAGAAAAATTGATTCGGCTTTGAACAAAATGGTGCACCATGGATTGTTCCTAAGATGGGGATGTGGACTCAACTGTAAAAGAACACTTGTGATTGCAGTTTACTTGGTGAAATCATCAATGGCTAGCAGCAACACGGATTTAAACAGCGGTAGCAACCCGATGTTAAGTCCGATACCTTGCGGTTTGAGTTATATACGTTACTCGAACACGGATCGGAGTGTCGAATACAAAGATATTTGAAGGGTTTTTTAAATAACTCTTCGTTTTCAGTGTATGAATATGTTATGAACATGGTTGCTCAGACAATACCGTGAAGAAAATTAAGAAAGTTGATTGGGCTTTAAAACAAATGGGACACCATGGATTTGTTCCTAAGATGGGGATGGATTCAGATTATGTTACTTGAAACGAATATATTCAGTTTTTTCAAGGGATAAAATAAATCAAGTAAATAATCTAGAATTCTATCACACTAACTCAACGAGTGAAAAATATTTTTTATTAATAAAATTTATTAAACATAATTATATTATAAAAATAATTTAATTAAAATTAAAAAAATCAATGAGAGACATTTTTAGTACAAATATTATAATTATGAGCACTTGATGGAGTTGAATCGAGTTAAAATTTTCGAGTTAATCAAGTTAACGAGTCTTATTTTATAACTCAAATTTTATTTAAAAAATTTCTAGTTGCTTTTATAAAATTCAAGTCAAGTTGTTCGAGTTTTTACTTAAATTCAATTGTAAATATTTATAATGTTATGAAATTAATTGGTTCTAATTTAAACGTCTTTTTATCCATATATAATATACATATATAATTTTTCATGACATGTCAGATAAAATTAAAAAATTTGACTCAAACTTAAAAACTAATCTACTAATTACTAAAATTTTCAAAGTATTCAAACTCTTATTTTATAACTCTAACTCTAACCAAATTTGTATCTCAGATTTTGCTCTGTCAGTCTCGGACAAGTAGATTTGATAAGTTTGCTTGTTTTCACCGTATAAAAAATTAAATTGATGCATAGAAATAGAATAAGTGAAAATTTACGGACCTTCATATCTTATTCGTTCTATTGTTATCTATTTTTTTGTTTCAATACAATTACAATAAAAAAATAATTATTTTATACATTGGTGGTGAAAACTAAAAATTTCCACAAGCATCTTAGTTTTAAGGTTCAAAGTCTTAGTTTAGAGTGTAAAATTTAGGGGTTTAGGTGAAGAGATTTAGAATTTAGTGATAATGGTTAAAATTTAGGGTTTAGGGTTATAATTCATGGTCTATAAGGTAAAACCTAAATCCTAACCATATTACCCTAAAAACTAAACCCCAACTTATAAACCCTAAACACTAAATTCTAACCACTATCCCTAAATTATAAACCCCTAAACCCTACAACCTAAACTAATACTCTAAACCCTAAAATTAAAGCATTTGTAAAATTTTTCAATTTTCACCGCCGGTGTATTAAATATAAATCATGATATTTTTAGTATTAAAAGTTATATATATATAAAAAATATTTCATACACTAGCGGTGGAAATAAAAAGGTTCCACAAGCTTTTTAATTTTAAGGTTTATGGACCAAAATTAGGACTTAGAGGTTTAAGTGTAAGAGTTTAGAATTTAAAATTTATGGTTAGAATTTAAGTTTTAAAATTAAAATTTAAGATTTAAAGGTTAAAGTTTAGCTTGTAAGGTAATATGGTTAGTATTTAAATTTTAACTTATAAACCCTAAATTCTAATTACACTTCTAAATTCAAAACTTATCCACTAAAACCCTTAAACACTAGACCCTTAATAAAATCCCTAAACACTAAAACTAAATTGCTTGTAGAAAAAAAATTCACAAATACTTGTGTATGAAATAATTACTCATATATGTTATATTTGTTAGTGGTTTCCCTATATTCTGTCATCCGAATCCATACACGCGTTTCGAATGGACTCGGACTCAGACTCGGACTCGCTTATTATGGTAAATGAATTTGTCATCAAAACAATGTCGACTGACAGTGTCGAAATGATCCTGCATTGGCTCCTCATGCTACATATATTTTAACATAAAGTATATGATAAATGAGAAGAGAGACTCGAGCGAACCTAAACTACCAACAAGGTCAAGACAGCAAAATATACGAATGGTCTCCGCAAACCAAACACGTAATGCAATCCGAACAAAGGTCAATGGCGTCTCGTTATCCTGCGTTTTTACATGTTCAAACAAAAATTTAACATGACATGTCCAAATTACACACAAGGAAATTGAAGTCGAGGTGTTTCCTACCTTCCTAGTCGAGAGAGCTCGGGTTCTTCAAACAGCATATCTTGCAACGGTTTTACTTTGACATTCATTTCCTGTGCTCTGGAGCTGTAAACAACAAATCTCCTTCAGTCCATGGTATATAAAGGATACGAGACAAATTATCTATATATTCGGAGTATGATGACGATAATGATAAATGTTTCTAAATAGTGTAAACCAAACCAACAGTACCTAAAGTATCCACTAATGTTTGAAACTTAAGAACCCTGCAAAAGCCCTCTAAATCCAAAAGCTGAACATATACATTCAAGTCAAGCATAGTATGATTGTTCCTAATTATGTTCTTTTTGTTTATACTCGGATTGGACAAACTATATCATATACGGTGTTGCAAAGAAATTATTAAGGATTTAAATATAAATAATAAAGAATAACCTAAAAAGAGTACTATCCCTTGGTAACAGTTCAAATTAAGACCACAATGAAATTTGATAAAGCAAGAACTGCACACCTGTATACATTATCGAGGGAAAGCAGCCGGTGGTGAAGAGCGTAATCACTGCCGACATACGTCACAACCAAGCTGCCGGCGTCTGGGTGGGGCCAACTCCTTGAAGTAGGAAACCTAAGTATAAATGTCCCAGGCTCTTGCAGGCCTCTCGGACCTTGAAGCGAGAGTTCAGCTTCTTCCTTCGTTATAAATCCTTCTATCCACTTTGGCGATGTAGCATTCCACATTGCCTTTATCCAGTCACTTGATAATGTAAAAGCTACAGGGTATAACCAACACCACATCTTCTCAAAGTTTTCTTGGGCCATGTAAACTTGGCATCCAGCAATTTTCCGCAAAAGCTCAAAGTCCTGAAACAATTGTTACCTCAATTAATTTTCATCCGACTCAAATTTTCAGAGATTTTTCTTAATAAAAAAATAGTACTATTTATTAAATACAACACATATGACATCCAGATATGACGTTAAACAAGTACTCATATGTATATAATATATATATGCACACACTCTTTTTTGCAAGTCATCATCTAACTATCAATATGAAAATTTGTAGTCCCCATTCCTGTTATTTCCCTCCAAAAAATGTAACCATTAAGAGAGATAAATGGATATATAGATACCTGTTGGGAAAGTGATCTAGTTGTGCAGCAAGCAATCTTCATGAATTGCTCTTCAATCTCGAAAACTGCACTCTCCCATTGAACTTGAAGGTTGTTTTGTGATATCGAATTCCAGGCCATTGTTCCCTCGCCTATCAATCTCTTTGCCATTTTTATTTGATGCCTAAGAGCAGGCAACTTCTTTCAATTACCAAAAGGAATACAAAAAATCAACAATACTCAATATAGATCCCAAGAAAAATTGACACTGATGTATATTTTCCAACAAGAACACGAACTTTGCTAGGTTGAGTGGAAAAATGGAAGGAGTGGAAAGAAAATAAATTTTGAGTGTCATTGGTAGAAAAGATAAGTTAGGGGAGAGAAAATGAGAGGTATGATCATTTTCCATCCTCGTGTGTAAAAACAAATCATTCCAATTTAAAAGGAAAAGATGAGAGGAAATGAGAGAGAGATATGAGTTAGTTCAAAATATGTATTTTCAAGGCTTCATTTTCTTTCCTCTCATTTTTTGAACTCTCTCTACCAACCAATGAATGGAAAGAAAATTGCATTATATCTTTTAATTTTTTCCATACTTTCAACCAATCACACCAATGAAAAGGAAAAAAATATTTTTTCATCTTTCCACTTTTCTGCCCCATTTGATTTTCTATCCTTCCAATTTTCTTTCCACCCTACCAACCAAACAAAGCCTTAATGATTAAGAACAATAATGTCTGAAAGAAGCAAAGCATTGTGAATTACCTATGGTGAGAACATCCGGAGTAGATGGAAACCTGGTCTGCAAAGCCCGAAATTTCTTCATCTGAAACAGTTGTGGCAATTTCCTTGAGTAAAATAGACCTATCCGTCAATCCCCCCAGGCAGTACCTAAAAATTGTTACATCCGAAACTGAATGTCCCCCACTAGACACACTCTTTAAAGCTGGATCTCGGGCCCCAGTGCTCTCTGAATCAGATAGGGAAGTGTTCACTTCTTCAAAATTCTCAGGCCTTGCCTCAAATCTTGACCCAAAACCATTCTCGACCTGATTGTAAATAGGCAATGCAATTGTTTATAGTTTAACAGTGATTTATGCTCTTCTTTTATTAACATTAACAGTCTATACAGATATAACATGATAATGATGATGTTATGGAAAATGAAAAGGAAAAAAAGTCTCAATCCATACCCGATTGTGTTTTGAGGCAATAGAGTTGCATTCTTCGTGGTGTTGGTCTATTTTAGAAATTTTTGCTTCTCCCAATCTAACCCTCTTCGATGTTGGACTGAGTTTTGCTTCATGTACAGTATTGTGCTTAGGATCACAAGAAATATCATCTAAGCCTAATGATTGAGATCCAGTAACCGGATGGATTGCAGAGATTTTTTTCCAAATAATAGTCGATGTCCTAGGGGTACGATTCCGAGAGATGCAACGAATTGAAGGAGAGAAGTCCTCAAGGAAATGATAGCCCTCGAGCTTTGATATCCCGAACTTAATACAGAACAGCCTATTATCACACTTGGACGAGAGCTGAGATAACATCAGAACCAGAATATTAGTGAATTCAATATGAATCAATAAAAAACAAATATGTTATAGAAAGCCAAATTCTCGCAAAAATGTTTCTCACGGAACAAGATACAAGAAATTTCTACAAAAACCTAGAAGCATATATATTGAACAAAAGATTACACAAACTAAATCTAACATCACCACCTTGGAAATCTTCAGCTTAAAGGATGCCGCCCCTTTGATAATTTACTAGGTCGATCAGGAGAGGCAAATTCAATTCCATCACAGCTAGCTAAAGAGGAGGTTCTTCATCATTTGTCTTCTCGACAGGTAATTGATTATGAGCATACAAGAGTGATGCAACAACCTTTCCCACAAGTAATGTGAAAATTTAGGTGCTGAAGGTAAAAAGAGCACTGTGAAATTAAACATAAAGACTAAATTACCTCTAGTTCCTTGTTTACTGGCTGGCCAAAGGCATTTAATAGAACAACATCCAAGGAAAAGATCCTGCAACAAGATGCCTGTGACAGGGTAAATTTAGAGGAAATATAAGGAGCGGTAACACCATATCATTCAGGAATCAATATGGTTTAAAATCTGTCTTGCATTTTGTGAAATGAGGAGCTATATTCTATGCTACTTTGACTCTTCACTTTTACTAAAGTACCCATGTTCAACACATACTCGGACTTGTACACAAATCTTGAAAAAGAAAAACTGAATTTACAACAAATTCCGAGTAACATACACTATATTACCGCATCATATGCTTTAGATTGTGAGGATAAAAGCTAAAATATCAGCAATATTTACAGACTAAGATAAGAATATCAGCAAAAAAACGTTTGGAACTCTTTCCTATTTACCTTCCCACCAACAATATTCCAAAAGCCATTGTCTTCTTCGATATCAGAGATAGAAGACTCATCGATTGACAATCTTAGAGGCGGATCCTGTCATCGTATTTTTGCATCAGTTTTCCAAACTTTAAGGTAAACTTACATGCTATGGAAAAACATCGAGGAAACATGAGAAGTGAGAACTACGAGTGTAAGCCACCTTAACATGTTGGTCCTTTATGGATAACGTTGAAGGTAAGACTTTTGCATCATGGATAAAACCTTGCAAATTACTATCACCACTAATACCAATTAATGTCCTCTTCCTCGAACCATTGGGTGTGGAATCTTTGTTTAACAAGGAAGAGAGAAGCAACTCTCCAGCAATCTCCCCATTAATGTAAAGCCGCACAAAATCAGAAGAGACCTGACAAGAGAAGGAAAAATAGAAAAATTCAAATACGTGGTAATAGCCAGGACAACAAAAATCATATTCATATATAAAGTATACTTCGGCAAAACCTTAGGCAAAGAGCTATGAGTAATGTCTCCATCTCAAAGTGAAAAAGGAGCAAACCAAACAGGAGGCACATCCAAATTGAGGATTGTTGCCTCGAAAAACATTTTTCCCCCACTCCTTTCTGATGTTAAATTTATTTTTAACCCTCTTTCCTTTTCTCTTATGCCTTGAGGATTGGCCATTGGTGTAGGCTACATAACCTCAAAGTTTCTGATTCACACTTTCCTAATTCATCTTCGCTCCCTTTTTTTCTTTTCTTTTTTTATCCTTCTCTTCGGTGTTCCTCATTCTCAAGTATTCTAAACAACCAACCACTTACCAAACCAAAACCAGAACCAAAATAAACAAAAAAAATCTGTCTATGTATTGAATTTGTCCTTGTATTGATCGAACTTACACAGAAATACTATGTTTCTAGATCAATTCATTCTTATTCGATGTCAGACCTAAAACTGTTTCAAGTTACGCACAAAATAGATAACCCATGTAGATGCAAGTGTAGGAGCCTACCATCCATGTGATCAATATTTAGAATTCAAGGCAACTAAATAGACCAAATTAAAACCAGTTCACTCATTCCCAGAATTATCTCAAACAATTCAAACATCATGGCAAGATATTAAAGAAACATATGAAACTACATATAAAGGTGCAGCCTAAAACCAATAATGTCTTTATGTTTGTAGCTCTATCATCATGGCATACCTCGTATCCAACATGTATCCATTGATTTTGAGGGTGTTCAATCTCTGTGGTCACTTTCGGAACTTCCGAAAGCAAATCGGTGTTTCCAGGACCAGGAGCTTCATTGTGTGGGCAAATCAAAGGTAAAAGCATCAATGTCTTCTCGTTGAGAACAAGTAAAGGAGAACTGTTGTTTGTCTCTGCATATACCTATAAACAGAAAAACAACACAATTTATCAGAAAAATGGAAAATTGAAAACTCTATTAAAGGTAAATGACTAATACAAGTTCAAGAAGAAGATCATAAAAAATAATGAAGAATGTTGCTCTAGTAGATTATAACAGGAGGGCTAAAGCAACAATAGAAATTAAAATTCACATATGGCAGCTTCTAAAACTTCTAAAAAACACAAAACACTCATAAACTGAAATGGGTATTTTCCTAACAACCAAACAGCAAACAAACTAAACCAGGAAAGGGGATTTTCAGCCCCAAATTTGAGTGAGAAAGAGAAACCCAAATCAAAGAAAAGGGAGCAGTAGCTGCTAAACCTGTTTAAGAATGGTGGCAGGGAATGCTTTGGAGTCGAAAATATAAACCCAGAAACATAAAACAAAACCCTTTTCTTCATCAACTTCAGTTTCAACTTTGAAATCCTTCAAACAAATGTAATCTTTTTCTCCCATTATCGGATTATTATCGCCCATGACTTCCCCCCTACCCCTTTTTTGCTTCAACAAAAGAAGAACAAAACCAAAAACCCAGGGAAAAAATATTTCGGTCGGTTTAAAAGACGGTGACTTGAGGTTAATTAGTTGAAAGTGAAGTCAAAAGGTTGGTGGTGGAATTTTATTGGTAGAGATTTGAATTTCTTATTTTTCACTTATCTAATTTTGATGAGATTATGCATTTAAATATTTATTATTTGAATCATAATTTTATAAATTTGACTCGAAACTTTTAAATAAAGTTTGAGTTATAAAATGAGTATTGAATAATTAAATTTTTTTAGTAATTAGTAGTACGATTTTAAAGTTAAGTCTAATATATGTATCTCATATATGAAAAAAGATTATTTAAATTTCAATCAATTAGAAGGGATTTAAATTACGGTGCGGCCGGATTTCTATTGTGTTGTGTCTATCAAAATTGTTGACATAATGGATGCTTTTAAGGTTATTAAGGATATCGCGGTAATTATTTAAAAAATTACACAACTTTAAAAGCATATCGGCACCTTTTGCCTAAGGTCCGTTGCCCCTCGTTGCACTCGCCCCTCTGACTTGAAGTTTGGTGAACTCTTCTTGCATCGACCCTTCTTCCTCGAAGTTCAGTGCTTCCTCTTGCGTTGGCACTTCTTACCCGAAGTCCTTCGCTTGTTCCCCACCTTGCCCATTGGTGGTGTCTCCAAGGTTGCAATGTCCCTCGGCTTGGCCCCCTTCGACGCTCCATTGGTCTCAAAAGCGATGTTCTTTCCCCGAACATCCTCGGTAAGCACTCCCCTAGCCTTCCTGGACATGTTCACCTTTTTCTGCTTTCGGTCTCCCTTGGCCTTGGCAGAACTAGACAGCTTCGAACCAAGCTTTGTAGCCTCGCTTCCCTCGGGCTTGTCCCTCATCTTGGACTCCTTGGCTCGAATTGGGCATCTCCGCAACTTGTGAGGCCCCTTACACTGGTAGCACTCCAATTGCTTATTCTTCACCCTCGGCTTGACGGCTTTCTCGTTTGCTATCGCACCGTGGCTCGACCTTGGCTTGACTACTTTGGCACTCGTAGTCGCACCCTGGATTTCCCTTGGCTTATTGTCACTCCGCAATTGCGCCAAGTTGCGCTACTTCCCCTTCTGGCTCATCTTCTCTCTTGATGAGTGCAGCAAGGCGATTCTTCTCGGGACAGCTTCTTATCACATGTGGGCCATCGCAGAAGTAGCACTTCATCTTCCTGCTCGCCTTCTTCTTTGGCACGGACTTAGCCTCGCCATTCCCACAGTCACTCGTCGTGGGCTTGGACGTCTCGGCACTGACTAGCTTGTCTCCCGCAGGGCTCGGTCAGCAACTCGGCCGCATCATTGGCCTCCCGAATCTGGGCACCTCCTTGCTCCAATGCAAGCCTCGCCCCAGGCCTAAGTCCCTCGAAGATGGTGGCAAGCGCACCCCATTCACTCATTGCACTCTTGCAACTGAGTAGCTCTTCCTTGAGCTCATTCACCTCGATCCGCAAAGCCTTCACCTCGGCTTCGCAAGCATTACTCCCTCGAACATTCACCACCTCGCTGAGAATTCGTTGCGTCTCGTCCTTAAACCGGCCCTCCATGGACTCCACTTGGTTAAGGCGGGACTCGAAAACACCTTGGGTTTGCTTGGCTTCCTCATCGGATTCTTCAAGCCTACATACCCTCTTTGTCAACTGCGGTACCCACTCAGAATGACGTTTGATCTGTTTAATCGTCAAGTTGAGAGATTATCGAGTCTCTTTGGTGATTTCCTCCTTGAAGAAATCCACCTTCTGGGACAAGTCCACTATCTCGGACCTGAGAGTGGATGTTCTATCATCGAGATCTTCAATGAAATCTTTTACCTCGTTCATTGTCATTCTTCTCCATTGTGATGCCATCTCGGTCACTTCTTTGCCACGAACTAGCTTGCTCACTCTGACTAGCTCGAACGCAAATCCTTGCCTAACTTGACTGCAACACCAAGTAGGCTCGAACGCAAGCTCTCTCGTCTCGCTCTGATACCACTTGTCACGGGGCTAGGGCTCAACCCTAGTGATCCGTGCGGCCTTAGATGCCCTTGACGCTAAGCGGTCGATTCCCGCGCCTAAGTAAGCCTTCAACCAGCCTTGCGAGTACTCCTGCTCGACAACGGCTCAGACAAGCCCTCCAGGCTTCGATGGATGCGGAAGTGCTTTAAGCACTATGGTGGCTATTCTTGGCCACTCGAGAGGCAACTAGCTCGAAGAGCTTTGGAAACGAAGACAATTGAAAGGAACGAGAGGAGAACTAGAGTAAATGCCTCAGAGTCTTATTACTCTTCTCAAATGAGAAAATGAATGGAATTGGATGGATACAAATGAGAGTGGGAGGCTCTCTATTTATAGTTGAGCTCCCACTCAATCAATGGTCCGTATCGATTTACATGGATGGCCAGGATTAGCCCAAATCCTTACAAGAATCTCTAATCTAGGAAAGAATATCAAATCCTATCTAATTACATCAATTAGTAGGTTTCTTTCCTCAGTTAGTTGATCACACCTGATATGGCAAAATTCCTCGTTTGACTTCTTGTCTCCTGCCATTTCCGAAGAGCTAGTGTGATCGGGCTCTCTAGCATTCTCCAAGTGTTGGGCCAAGTCTGGTGATCTTGGCAAGTCCGATGATCCGCTTTGAACCTCTTGGGCGGATCCTTGCGCAACTGTCTCGGACCAAAAGATTTGGGCCGTGACAATAACATAACAATAACAGAAATAGTAGTTTGTTATTACCGCAACTAGTTATTACCCATTAAATTTTGACCGCGATCCACCACTATTGGTGTGATTCCGCTTCACAATGTTATTTTCTATGATAGCAATTTAGGAAATCAATGATACTGTTATATAACAACTGCTATATAAATATCTGACAATTACTACCATAACATTCTAAATATTAATAATTAAATTTGAACCGAAACTCGAACAACGCGACTTAAATTTTATAAACTAAATTTGAGTAAAAATTTTCAAATAAATTTCGAGTTACAAAATAGGACTTATTAATCCAATTAATTTGATTTTTTTTGACTTAACACATCAAATGATCATTCCTATTTATTATTAAGAGACTGTAAATTTAAATATCGAAAATTTAAACTAAGAACACAGTGAACACTACATTACACAAGGGCCATCCTTAAACTAGCAGCCGAATTTGCATGAAATGAAAGGTTTCTTCCATATTCAACCCAAAATTGAATGCAAGACGGACCTATGTAGTATTTCCACCATTTTTTAACCTTTTATTTATATAATGATTTGAATATTTTATAAAATACTTATAAATTGTCCTCTCTAAATTCAAAAAATGATTTTTGATTCATTTTAAATTGATATTCTAGTTCGATCCCTACTAAAACTATTCCCTTAAATATGTACATTTCATTGCATTCAAATATAATTGATACGTATTAAAAAGGTATACATCTGCAGATAAGTTGTTCGAATCTATATTTTTTTTTAGGAATAACATGACTCTCTTTTTAGTAGCTGCGCTTGCTGCACCCTCTGCCATCGCCGAGCTTCATCACTGCTACACGCATACTCCAGCTCGTCTTTGGCAGCGCCAATTACGGCATTGATTTTCCAAGTTGTTGTTCTGCATGAATGGCTTCAACGAAATAGACTCAAAGATTCGAACATCACCAGCTTTCAATTTGTTGTCCTGTTCCAATCAATATGGATGATTACTTCTGTGTACTTGTATCTGCTTATGGATGATTTTTTTTATTCTTCGCTGGTTTTTTGTTCCTTCTGAGGTGCTTTAGAACATGCTGTTTTTCTTCTTAGTTTCCTTGCTTGGAGGAATCTCATGCATGATTTCATGGCAAATATTTTGGACGAGTCAAACATACAACCGGTCTAAGGTGCAGTTAAAAGATAGCAAGTTTTGATATTTGTCTAAAAATTTAAAATATTAGACTTTTTAATAATATTTTAAGTTGATTATTTTCGTGCTTTTTGACAAGTAACGAAACTTATTTTATAAATATCGATACTTGTCCAAAAACATAAAATGTTATCAAAAAAATTAAATATCAAAACTTGTAAAAAAAAACACGAAAAATTCAACCTAAAACATTGTCTAAAAGTATATCATTCTAAATTTTTAGACAAATTTCGAAATTTATCGTCTTTTAACCACACCCTAAACCTGTCGCACCCAAATCCAAAACTACCCTTTAGTTTCTTCCTTGACAGGATTTAGGCACGCTTGTTCAACGCTCTTATCATCTTCAATATGTTTTTTCATGAATATTCAATGGGGTAAACAACACCGTGGGTCATTAAATTATTTTTATTTGTTTTTTTGGTTACTGAACTATTATTTTTAACAAAATCGTTGCTAATGTTGCGCTTTTTATTTTGGTCTCTGCCGTTAAAGCACACACAAAAACCAATAGTTTGGTGACCAAAACAAGAAAAAATAACATTAGTGATCAAAATAGAAAAAATATATAATATTAATGATAATTTTGTTAGAAATAATAGTTTGATAACCAAAATAAAAAAAAAACATGAATAATTTAGTGACCAACCTATTCAATTTATGATGCACTCATGTTAAATATGAGTACAAAAAATTTGTCATTCCCTTCATATTTTTTTAACAATTTCTACCTAAGAAAGAGAGGGAGAGAATTTTACTCATACCGGATCTTGAACCCACAACCTAAATAAAAGAGAGCGCCAACTAAAAACTTTAACCACATGCTTTAAAGTTTGTTGACCATTTCCTTCATATTGTTGTCCCTTAAATTTAAATATTTTTAAATAATTCTCTCAATAAATAATGTTGAGTTCTGACACTGATAGAAAATGACCCTTTCGCTAAATAAGTTTTAATATCAACCTACTTTTTTTAAATAAATTATTTTTTTCCTAAATAAATCAACTTTTAAATTTATTATATGTGATGTTTTTAGTTTTATATTAGCTCTAAAATAGAATTATAACATCATCCTTGTGTACGGCGCCTGATTTAATATAACTTTATTATTTATTTTTATAATGTTTTTACATTGCATTTTCAATAAAAAAATTTAAGTTCAAATTTCAAGGATAATATTATTAAAAAAAGAAAATTACGAATCTTGATCATAAATCATAAAATAGATATAATTATAAAAAAATCAAATTGATAATACTAATATTTTATATAGTTTCAAATAAGTGGAATATATTTTCGTTTTATAAGAAATATATTTTTGAACTTTCGTTTAGGACTTCAAAAATATTCGAGACAACCTAAATCCAGCATGTAAGCAGAGTCCACCCGGAGAAAGATGTAAATCAGGTAGGAAAAAAAAAAATCAATAACAAGATATGTTAAATTCCCTATCAGTAGATAAAAGTAAATCATTATATTGAATTCATTTCAAATTTAGTTTTTCCCAAAAACCAAAAAAAGTCATTGGCCTCCAAAAGAATGACGAGGCAAGCTGAGTCATCGTCACATCCCAAAACTAGGGTTAGAAGAATTAAAGATTTTCAATTAGGGATTTGAATTTTTTTCCCTTTTATAATGTTGTAGATTAAAATTGAATTTAGAAAAATTGCAGGTCTGATGCGTGAACTTCTAAAAATGTTAGGGAGCATCTGTGTAATTTTTCCGTAAGGGTTTAAAAACCACCATTCCGTGCGCCGTGGACCACACCGCCATCTATTCTGAGTTCCCATCATCGTTCCGGTTCCGACCCAGTCATCACTTTCGCCTTCGTCAACGATATTTCTCCCACCACCACAGAAACCTTTCGGGTTCCCTTTGGGTTTTTCCTCCGCCGTATGTTCCTCCGTTTTCCGCCTCGGTAAGTTTTCTTTTCGTCATTGCGTTTGCTTTGCTCTGTTTTCCCTCGCTGTTTACGGTTGTTGGAACGCTGTCCATCCTCTGCCCAACCGTTCTGCCGTCACCAAGGGAGAGCCAATCACTTAGCCCTCCTCAAGTAAAACCTTAGTGAATTCAGATCAATGGATTAGTTTCGTTTCTGAAGCCTGTAGTGTCTCGACTTGTAGGTTCTAAGCAGGCAGCAACTAATAATTGTTAGACTCTAATTTCTGGTAAATATTTTTCATTTCATTTTTTGTTGATATTCTGACTGAAATTTACATTTTAGATATTTTAATCCTGATGATTTGTTGATAACTTTAATTATGTTGGTTGCTTTATGTTTACCAACCCCACCTACGATTTTCAAATCCAATTGCGGATCATTTGCGATCCAATTTGTAAAATTTTAACATCCCAAAAGACACTAAGCTTGTGTTTGGTTCAGAAGTTTTAGACTTTTAGTGTGCATAAAAACATTATTTTTCTAGATTCTACTGAAGCAATTGGTAGCATCTTTGCTTGCTATAGGAACTGGTTGCATTGCTGACTTTGCTATTTGACTTGCCATACTGAAATAGTCTATTTTCGGTTCATTTCTGCGACTGCTTTTCAACAGAATAAGGCATCTATAAATACTCAAACATGGGCAGTCCTGCCGAGCCAAAGAGAAGAGCGGCATTCATGTTGATTGGTGGATTGGGAGATATGTCCGTTGTAGTTTGCAATGCTTAAGGTTTTTCCTTCCATAGCTGATATGTGAACGAAAGGGTAAAAAACTGACGCAGCCAGCGAAAGATGTTTCCAACAAAGCCATTGCAAGGCATAGTACACCAAGTAATATCAGTGATGCTCCAAAACCGACCCTTTGATGCTCAACTCGCTTCTTCAACAATCTCAAATCCATGGACGACTCATTCAGTTTCAGACATCTTAAGATCTGTTCCAAGATTCTTTTTTCAATCCCCTCGTTCCTTTGGCCGCCAAAAGGGTTTTCGCCACCGTGCTCCTTTAAAGCAAAGAAACCTTAAGCAAGAGAAATATAAGGTTTCCAACAATGTTCTTGTCCTTGGCCCTGCTGCTTATAGAAACCCAGAAAGGGTAGACTTGGGATTAGATAAAGCAATGGAATTCTATCTCTGGGTAGAAAAATATTTTGAGTTTGCCCATGATGAGAAAACTTGCAAAGAAATGGCCTTGGTTTTAGCTAAAGGTAATCACTTGAATGGTCTTTGGCATTTTCTAAAGGAAATGTCTAGAGTGGAAATGGGAGGCTTGTTACTACTTCGACTATCACCTGTCTGATTAAAGTCCTAGGAGAACAAGGATTGGTTAATGAAGGATTGGCTTGCTTTTATAGAATGAAGCAGTTCCGTTGCAAACCCGATGTTGTCGCCTATAATATGATTATTCATGCTCTTTGTAGGGTGGGGAATTTTAATAAAGCAAGGTTCTTGTTGGAACAAATGGAGTTACCGGGTTTTAGATGTCCACCTGATGTGTTTACTTACACGATTTTGATAAGTTCTTATTGTAAGTTCAGTATGCAAACTGGATGTCGAAAGGCGATTCGAAGGAGGCTTTACGAGGCAAATCACTTGTTTCGTGAGATGTTGTTTAAGGGTTTTGTTCCTGATGTTGTGACTTATAATTGTTTAATTGATGGTTGTTGTAAGACGAATCGAATCGAGAGGGCTTTGGAACTTTTCGAAGATATGAATAAAAGAAATTGTGCTCAGAACCGGATCACATATAACTCTTTCATTAGGTAATTACTGCGTTGTTAATGAGATTGATAAAGGTATTGAGATGATGCGGAGGATGCAACAGATGAATCATGGGGTAGCAACAAATAGTTCGTATACTCCAATTATACATGCTCTGTGTGAAGCTGGAAGATTGTTGGAGGCCAAGAATTTTCTTTTCGAGTCGATTGCAGGGGGATCTATCCCAAGAGAGTATACATATAAGTTAGTTTGTGGTGCATTGAATTCAGCCGGAGCAACCAATTTGATTGATGATGAGCTGCATAAAAGAATAAGAGATGGTATCGAAAGTAGATGTAGACAAGTGACAAAGGAGAAACATGTAATGGGTCGAACACGGACAATGAGGACCATGGAGGAAGTTTAGTAAGTCTATGTTCCAAACTTAGATGCCATAGCATCAGCTGGAGAGGAATAGGAAGGACAAGGATTCCAAGTTCAGGTTGATCCTTGTTGAGAGTAGGATTCACAGGTCTCCCGCTACTACAAGAAAACAAAGAAGCTTCCTCCCGTCTGGAAATAGTAAGTCTGCATTTTATTTTAGGATACAGTGATTTTATCAACTACTATGCATTTGTGCTCACTGTTAATGGTCCAATAATGTTTTTTTAATTTCTTTTCAAGATCAAACTCTGAGCGTTTTTCCAATTAATGTCTAATTTGTCAACTGGGATTGTTTATTCTATCCCTTTATGCATGTTATTTTTTGCTTTGATTTGCAATGCAGTATTTACAATGGCTCACGGGATGAGCTTAAGAGTTATCACTATAATTGTATAATTCTATTTATACAGGAATCTCTTAGCCTAGGTTGCACCGAATCCATCTGTAATGTTAGAATTTGAGGGAAGTCTTAGAATATATGTACAAGATCCATTTCAGTAAATGGTTTGGTATGTGTTAATGTTAATGTGTAAAGCCATACATGTTAACTTGTACTCCATTTGTTTTGATTGTTTTCTTTGTGCTGTCCTTTGTTATAGACGTACCATGCGTGTCAATTCCTATGTGTTGACTATATATATATATTCTTCCTTTGAAATTTAAATTGTAAATTTGAGAACTCTAAATGGTCAAATTTGTAATTTGGGGCTAGTTTTGGGTTCATCCGGGTTGTAATTTCAGATTGTGTGTTTTTGTTTTATGGGTTTTTACAAGACATCTTGAAAAAATTTGTTTGAAAAGATGGTCGATAACTTTTTGTACGTTGAGTTTGTTTGAATTTGACTATTATAAATCTTTTTCTTTTGAAACTTAAAGTCCAGCCTTTCCTACATTAAATGTTTAGTCCCTCTTGTTGAATGTTAATACATGTTTGGTGAGTAATTTATTTTCTTTCTATAAATCTCGTGTTTCATTGGGTTCGTTATCTAGTAGAAGAAAATGTATCAAAAAGCATAAGTAATTTATTTTTTTCTTTTTGTCAATGGAGTCTAAATTTAAAATAATTCAATAAATTTAACTTATCATATTAAAAAATGTGTCAAAAACAAAAGAAAATGTATCATAAGACAGAAAAAAACGTGTTGCAAAGACAAAGTTATTCTTATTCAAAATTAAAAATAAAAAGAAAAATAAAGGTGAAATATAATAAAACAAAAGAAAATAAAAAATTACTGACGATCGACTACCAAAATCAATACTAATACCACTATCAGCAAAAGAAAAGATATATTCTCTTTTTGAAGTTATAATTACATAAACAATTAATAAATTTGTATAATTAAAATAAGAATAAATCAATATAGACTAATACATTTGTATAATTTTATTATAACAAAATCATTATAGTGAACAAATTGATAATTAAAATATATTCGAATTAAAATAAAATAATTTTAGATGTGACCAACCAAATTTTATAATAAATATAGACATTGTAAATTATAATCTACACATGGTATTTATAAATATTAAAATTCAAACCCGGTCACTATATCTAATTTAATAGTATTTATTTTTTTAATCACTTATATCATGTGTATTAGTATTATTTTTACCAAACAATGATTAGGGAAGAAAGGTGTTTCCTCGTATGTTTCTCTTCTCCATTAGTTCATAATAGAAGAACCATGCTAGCCTTAAAGGTTGGTCCATGACATGGACAACTCAACCCATTATAAAAATTTATTTATTTATTTAGATAAAGAAGTAAAGTATACAAATGGTCATTAAATTATCTTAAAAAAATATAAAATGATCATCAGACTTTAAAAAGTTACATAATGGCATTAAATTTTAGTTTTTGTTATAAAATAGTCATTGAGCCGTTAATTGTGTCACATGCCTATTACGAAAATTTGTATAACATCACATTTAATCCTCAATATTTACACATTTAATCAATTTAGACATCAATAATGAGGGTTAAATTAGGACTAAATTGATTGAATGTGTAAATATAGATGATTAAAAGTGTTATTATTTAAATTTTCGTAACTATAACGTCATCCAGTTAACGGTTCAGTGACCATTTGGTAACAAAAATTAAAGTTTAATGCTCATTATGTAACTTTTGACAGTTTGATGAATTTTTTGAGATAATTTATTGACCATTTGTGTACTTTACCCAAAAAAAACCTTTAGTTATTTATTTATTTTTATAAAAAGAATGACGACCATTGATACAAAATCTGATTTTTTTTATTTGTTTGTCCTTTTCAACTTGTGGGTATAACTTAAGAGATAGGGACAATGCCAAGGACAGGTGACCTTACATTTTTTAATAAAATAATTATATATATTTTAAAAAATCTTATATAATTATAAAATTACAAAAATTAAAATACATAAATATTCAAAATTAAATATGTATACATTATTTAAAAAAAATCATTTTTTCAAGTTTTGGTGTAGTTCTTAACCATTTTATTGCCGCACATTTATTTTTATTGCGTGATGTGATATTTTTTGTTGAGTCATGTTATTGTTATCCTATCAAAGAGGTAACATAGATTATTTTAGTAATTTTATAGGTAAAATTGATATAAAAAAAGGTAAATATACTTTTTTAGTTAAATTTGGCACAAGGTTTTAATTGATATTTAATTTTTTTTGTTTGATTAAGTCCTTAAACTTGATTTTTTAGTTCAAATTGGTATTTGAACTTGGCTTTATATTTCAATATTGATTAAAAAAGCAAGTATGAAGAAATCAAGTTCATGTATCAATTTGAAAAAAGTCAAGGTCATATTTCAATTGGACCAAAAAATATTTAGGTACCAAATTGAACCTTAAAATCAAGTGTAAATACTTAGTTAGACATAAAAACTTTAACTACCAAATTAAACCTCAAAACCAATTTAATTATCAAATTATATAACCTTACTAAACCTTAAAAATCAAGTTTAGATATCAAACTATTGAGTTTATATCTTTTTCTTGAGAATTTGGATTTTAAATTTTGTTTGCAATTGACTTTCAAAAATTTTAATGTTTAGTTCAATATTTTTATTCAAAATTTCTCAAACATCGAACTAATAATTAAATTAAAATATGAAAATAATATTACCAACAACCAACTGTAGTTGCCTGGCGTGATGATGTGCTAAGTTCTTTAAATAAGGTTAGAGGTTCAAATTTTGGCGTTCTAAATGGAGAAAATTTGGTTGAGGGGTCACCCACGTTGAGCATTTACAAAATTCGACATGGATTAATCGACGACAATAAATCAAATATCGATAGTTAAACAAAAATAATAAAAATTGTTATAAATAAAATAATGAAGAACAAGAATAAAAGAACAAAGAGATGAGAGAAAAATGAAGATTTGTATTATTCTCAATATAGACTTGTGTACAATGGCTTCATCAAATCATCTATATGTAGGCATAAGAAGTACATAATACATTAAACTTTAATTAATGAAGATAATATTCCTAATGATAAAGTAAATCAAATATCCTTGATAAAGTTCTTATCATGATAGACATTCATATAGATAAATATTCATAACACTCCCCCTTGGATGTATACGAAGATAATGTGCCTCGTTAAAACCTTACTAAGATAAAACCCAATGGAAAAAATTTATTTAGTGTAGGAAAAGGAGTACACACATCTTTGATACGCATAACATGTTGCCTCATTAAAAACCTTACCAGGAAAACCTATTGGGACAAAATCTCAGTTAAGAAAAAAAGAGTGCAACGCGTATTTACTCCCCCTCATGAAAACATCATATAAGATCTTTGAATCGTTATAATTCAATCTTGAATACTATTTTTCTAAAGATCGTGAGGGATGAAACTTTGGAGTAATATGTTCCATTCTGTCATATTTGATGTATCTACATTTCAATTGAGATATACATATTGCATTATCTCTGAACAAGATAGCTTTGCATCATATCTTGTGAAAGTAAATCATATATCTCATGGATATGTTGGGTCATTGGTCTTAGCCAAACACATTCTTGGCTTGTCTTGTGTATAACAATTACATGATTTGAAGAGATATTAAGTTTAAAGATCTAAAATGATCTTGTTGTACTTAAATAGTATTTTTATAGCAACTAAAATCTAGTACTTCTGGACCATTTCAAGACCAAGAAAAGATATAATTATCTTTATTCACATCCAACAATCTTATAATTATTAGGATACTCAATAGATATGCTTTATCTATATTGAATCTTCTTTAAGATTCTTTCAGCTTATGTTCATTCATAGACAAAAAAGTATATTTAAGTTCAGATCGAGACAAAATTTAAGCTCAAGTTTCTTTTCCTCGAATCCTTTCTTTAAATAATAAAATACTTTGAAAGCTCTTCATGAGTTTTTAATTTAAAGCTCTTCAGAAGTTCTAATAATATTCAAATTATCATAATACATCTTGATCCAAATTTCTTTATAAAATGCATAAGAAAATATGATCATTATTATAGTATTTTCTCAATAAGTACTCACTAAGACAATTATACCAAATGCGCCAAAATATAGATATTCAAGGGGACATATCGAAATAAATTTCCTCGAAAATTTTCAAATTCTTCTGGCATTTTAAATCCTTATAACTTTCTTTATATATTGATCCACAAAATAAATAGACACATATAAAATATTTCATAACTGCCAAAGTAATTGCATCCACCATGATGTAATTAAAATTCTTCATAAATCATAATTCAAGTCGTATTTACGACTACTTGTTTGTTCCTTGGTTGCATTACACCTTAAGGTGTTTGACTACTGGTCCAAAACTTCACTTTTTGAAGTTCAAAGCGACTTTTTATGTTGGCCAATCACTTCAAAATCTATAGATTTCTATACAAGATCCTCGCTTTCTTTCTTTACTTCTACAGAAGTATTCTATGTAAAACTGTTGTCGACAACTTTTTTTCTAGTTCTATTTTTTTCTCGTATTGACATAACTTGTCGAGATATCTTTTCAATCTTTATTTTAGGTATCTGAAACTCTTCTAGAGTTTTATTATTAGTTCTGTCTTGGGTCTCTTCAGGAGCACCCACCTCCAATATATGACCATCTCATGCTATTTTCTATTTACGAGAATTTTGATCATTAGAACCAATTTCAACTATCATGCTTTAGGCATGATTTATATCCATTCGCTCTAATATTTAATTCAAATTTAGAGTATTTTCAGCTGGTATATAAGACTTATTATTCTTATTAGGTCAATAAATATGTCTGGCAGTTGACATATAATAACATGATTATCTTATGAACTTTTGGTTCATATACGGGGACCTAAATATTGGTAATTCATTTTCTTTCTTTATCCACCTGATTATTCTCTTCCCCTGATGTTGAGAAAAATCATCTTATAAATGATTCTCCAATTAATGTTTAAGAATTTAAACATAAAAGGAGACTCGTATTCAATATATATTCTCAACCCTTTTTATATACTCATTTTGTGCGGTGTGGTGGAGCAATTCAACTATATATCGCACATTCAAAATTCTAAAATGGGAAATATAACTTTTGATCAAAAGTCAACCATAATGAGGAGTTTATTATAACTCGTTGGCTTGATGTGTATAAATGTTGCTATATGTGAAATATCATATAGATAATAAATATTTTGTTCTCATAGTTTAACTATTAAAGAGGAGGAATCCAATTAAAATTTTGATGATCCGTATTTTTCATAAAATAGGCTTTGTAACAGTTATTTCAACTGATATAGCCTAAAATATAAACCCACTAGCTTTTGCAAGACGAATAGTCTAACTGCATAATCTGAATATTTTCTAATCAATCTCACGAACTTCTAGTTGTAAGTTGATAAAACAATGTAGATCCATCTACTAAAATCACATAAAACTTTCCACATTTGTGAATGAATGAGCTCATTTTCCCTTCAAATATGTAAGACATGTAGTCTCAACTTTAGTACAAAAACTTTAAAAAATTTTTGGTAAGTGGATCTTAGTCAATTCTTTTGAGAACAAGCAACATAAAAACTTCATGTTGTTTTAATAATTAGAATTTAATCAATTCATTTGAGAAAAAGTACCGTAAGAATTACAGGTTCTTTTAATAAATGTGCATGTAAATCTCAATAAT
>JAGYYJ010001266.1:0-35798 GCA_019671005.1 Hibiscus mutabilis | reverse complement strand
TGGGTTCTTCACCATTAGGCGTCGGCTCCATTTTCGACCCACCAAAACTGAAAAATCAGTTCCCAAGGGGAACCCACAGGATGAACGACAACGTTAGCTCTCAGTCGGACTTTCAGCACTGGAAAGTTCTGGGGTGAAAGCATACTTACCTATAAGATAGGACAGGATTATACTAGAAAAGTGATTCGAGCATATGTCAAATGTTTTTCGGTCCGGTTTCTGCAATACGTCGGCAATTTTAATGAATGAGATTTTGAGTTCTTCTTGTTGTTGAAAGTGCGAATTTCTTATGGTTTTTCTGATTTGGCCTTATCTGTCGATGAATCCTAGTTCTTTTGTTCCTCTTCTGATTTGTGCTTGGGCCAAGGTCCGCCGTATTCAATTTCAGTTCATTAGGGTCCAACAGGATTCATTGATGCATAAGGCCCTAATCCAATGCTATTGATAAACCGTTCATGAATCGTTACTATAAAGTCCGTTTAATAAGTTAAATAAATAAGTATGAACGTAATTTATATGTTTGTTTAATAAATGAACGAACATGAATAAATGTGTGTTTGTTTCGTTTATGTTCACGAACAAGCTCATTTAAAATTTTGTTTATTTATTAATGATATTTTTATAAAAATATTAAAATAATACCTTCTATAGTTTTATATTTGAATTTCAAGTCATTTATGTTTGCGAACGTTAAAAGTACATGTTTACGAACATATAAACGAACATGCTCGTGAACTTTGACCGAACATGTTCGAGAACATTAAACGAATCAAGCTCGAACACACCAAATTATAAACAAAACTGAGTTCAAACATAATGTTAAAATTTTAAACGAACACAAATCGACCATGGAAAAACCAATTTTTTTTTTTTTTTGCTTTTATTCACACACATATATTTCTTTAAAAAATGGAATAATTAGGCATTTGCCTATGGATGGCAGACAGGTACAGTTTTATGGATTCTACATAGTACCCGCCTTAGTTAGGGAGGGGATGGGTATGAGTTTGGTGGGTAATGAGCGGGTGTGGATGTAAAAAGTCATACCCGTCATAGGTAGTGGGTAGGCGATGAATTTGAGACCTTACTCGCACCGTATCCGCTTGCATCCACCCGCCCAACCTTTCATCCTCCCGTCCTGCCCACTAACTACCCAACATATGAATTATGGACCATTATGAATTTAAGAATAAGTTCACAACCTATTCTGTAAACCCTAAGATTTTTAAAGACGTGCCATATAATTTAATCAAATCTTAATGTATAAACATTTTTTACAATTATCTACCGCCATTAGTTAGTTAGATGTTGTTAATTAAATTTTATACCGGCATAATGTGTTTTAGTTAAGTTAGATATACTTAGTTAGCTGTAGTTAAAATTCGATATTAGTGGTTGCTTGCCAAATGGGTACGGGCGGGTACGGGTTGGACGGTGGGCACCCAATTAGGTAGTGGGTGAGAAGATGGATTTGAGAATATACCGCTTGGGCGGGTTGAATTTGAAAATGGTACCAGGCGTAGGTAGTGAGTAGGTAGTGGATATAAAAGTTTCAAGTGAATATGGGTATGAGGGAGGGATATCCGCACCCGCCCTGCCTAGTTGTTATCCCTACATTTGCCCCTCTCACTTACAAGTATGCTTTGTCCTCCAACCCCAAATCCTAGCTTCGTCCCTGCATAAAAAAGCAAACACAAACACAATCTTATTTGTTTGAATGTGATTCATTTACACCCCTACATACCCCTTTTTACTGTGAAAGTACTTAATACTAATAGGTACTCGATTGTGGTTACTTTTATATATATAATCATCGGTATATAATCATATATGCAAAGGCTCCTTATAAGGTCCCTCTGTTATTAAATGAATAATCTATTTAATGTCTAAAAAATCTCAATTTATTATTTAATAGAGTTGAACCATAAATGAAAACAAAAAGTAATTTTAACTACACAATTGACAAAGATCAATAACCTTAACTAAGAATCACAGGAAATCAATCAAGATTCAAGCCACTCTAAAGCACTGATCATAGTACTAAAACAATCATTGCAGTAACATAGTGACTCCGATCCGGTAACCGGTATCAATATCATCGAGAAATAAGAAGTTGGCCAACGTTTTCTGCTTAGGAAGAGAATGTATTTTGATTCTTGTAATGTACAAATAAAGCATTCCCATTATCATCTCAAAGCAAACAAGAGAATTCAAAAAATACAGTACAGATGCAGGGATTACTTCACAGAATGCATGGCCATGGTATACCTATAACTACAAGTTAAACCATTCGATCAATGTAGGAAACGGGGAGGTGATTGTCTCCATTCTTGAAGACCAATATCATATGGGTATTTCCAGTTTCGTAATTTTGAAAAGCGAAACTTGGTTGAGTTCAACACGGTTTGTTGTCATTGTTGCTACTATGAACAGCCATACCAGCTATGTCAGGAGTTGAAGCAGCGGCATCCTGTAGATCGGACAAGGAGTAGTCGGCATTGATGATCTGATGGCAGTTGATTTTTCATGCTGTGGATGCAGAGGTGGAAGGCTGCTGGACGGTGATGATGTGATCGAGTTGAAGTCGGAGGTGCTCGCAGTAGCTCGAAGAGCCATCGAACTTTGGTTGCGATTTTTCCCCAGAAAAGAACCATGAGCTAATAAGTTCTTGCGCTTCCTGTTATAAGGATCCTCCGGCTTGGCGAAATCTTTAACGAACGGAGCGGCAGCCGCATCGGCTAGACTTGTGTAAGATTTTGATCTGCCATTATAAAAGCTGGATATGCTTCTTCTGAAATAAGCAAAAGCACAACAATAAGAACTTGAAGCACCTAAATGATAAACCATACAAAAACACAGAAAACATTTTCCCGAGATCCAAACAATGCTTACTAGGAAAAATGGGAGCTCTTAAATCTTAATCTTCAAAGATGAACACACATTATCCTAAGTTGCTTTAAACAGCATTAGATTAACAAAGCATGCAAGTTTAATTTAATAAACCCTAACCATTCATCTAAGCTTTCTTACATAATTTTAATAAAATCCATCAACATAGAATCATTATTGGATCAAAACCCAGAAAGAAAAAAATCCTCAAAATTTGTGGGGTTTTTTTTTCCTTAAAAAAATACCTCTTAGGAAAAGCATCCACTAGAGCATCCATGGAATCCAAGGGTTCTTTAAGCTGGCTTTCCACTTCAGTCTCCGCTGAATCATAGAATTTCATTTTAAATTGTCCTTTATTTTTTTGGACATTTCAATTTTATCCTTAAACTATAATTCTTATTCTAAATTGATCCCAAATTATGATATCATCTTAAATTAGTTCTCAAACTTTTGAAGATTCTAATTCTCTCTCCATATTATTGTTCGTTCCATTATAATATTTTTAGTATAATCATAATTATTTAAATTATTAATTAATTAGTTTAGATCAAATACTACACAATTTTATAATGATATAGCAATTCTTTCAACTCAATTACTCTATTTATAATATCAAAATTCGAACTTGTAATGAATTTAACTCTCATCATACCGGAGAGTAAAAGGCATGAGTCGGCTGCATCGATACATTTTAAAGATGACAACGGGGTAGAGTGGAGCGGGACGGGTGTTTTACCTCGACCCGATATATCTATGATATAATTTAACCTGACCTGACCCCAGAATATGATAATATATATATATATATAAACAGTGGCATTATTGTAAATATGATAAAATATATAATTAAAATATTCGGGTCGTGTCGGGTATTTTTGACACTAAACCTGACCCCGGAATTTCTTTACACTAAACCCGTCTCGTCTCGCACCCGATTTTTTTTTTTATAAAAAAACCTGCTCTTATCGGATTGGGACCGTCGGGTTCGGGGGGAAATTGCCATCCCTAAGAGACGCGTGATCCGAAGTCTAGGGCCACGTATGGTGTGGATGTAATGCTTGATGCTTGTTTCCAGCCTAAGTTATTGGAGGTTTGTAATTGAATACTACATCGTTCCATTTGATGTTCTGTTCTCACCCCAAGGATTATAATCCTGTTTTCTGAATCGGATATGCCAATTTTTATGCAGGTTACCTACTGCCCTGACTGAATGAGAGCATGCAAGTACGGTACCGAAGCGATAATCGGAGGGGACGAAACAGTTCGAGGTCGCGACTTCTTCAATGTTGTGTTTGATTGTCTCTTTTTGAATGAACTGTTCATGTAAACCAGTTGTAATTCAACTATACGGAAAAGGGGCGAAACGATTCGAATTCACGACTTCTTCGATCTTTTGTTTCTGGAATTTCTTTCTAAACGAAACTATTTGTATTGCTATTAAAACCTGTATTAAAGCAGCATTCAATCATAAAAATTTACACCATGTCTATGCTATTGCATCTTACATACCTTTAAACCTTATTCTACATGAACCCATCGGTTTCAACTAAACCATGACCCTGAACACCGACTACAACATTTGTAGACTATAACTAGATGGCTAGGGAACGTCGTCTCGATCTAAGACAGTTCGTCAATCGGATTAAGCAACAACAGGGTATGATGCACAAGTTGCCACACCTGCAATGAAATAAAGGGAATGAAATGCTAGTTGTCTGTAAAATGGAGATCTAATGGTGTTGAGACTTGAGACTTACCGCACATGTTTTTGCCCATCTCCATCTTGAAGTAGCCATGGTCACCCCATTCTGCACCCCATGAGTTCTTAATGAGCCAATACGAAACACCCTTTTCAACTCCGTACCCGACCGCAAGAACTGCATGGTTCACATCCTGCCACATATAGCCATTGTCAATTCATACATCGTTAGTGCATCAAATATAACTCCGAGCATACAAATAATACTTGATGAAGAAGAAATTCACCATGGATGTGCTGCCACATGTGTTACTGGTATAAACACCACTTTTGTAAAACCGAAAACTCGTGACAACTTGAAATGCCACGCTAACCGGCCGGACCATGGCAACTGCATGCTTTAACTCATCTTCAGACCCCTGTTCATTTGTACATTCAGATTCACAATCGGCTAACATTGAAATTATACCAGAAAACCAGAAGGGAAACAGTGTTTTTGAGAACTTACCAAGGTAATGTTGACAGAGTCAATGACTTTAACACCAACATTTTGGGGAGAGTATTTGCATAGACCATTTCTACCAGTGTAAGGGTACCACTCCTCCGTGTCGAGGCCGCCGTTATATTTGATGTATTCAAAGGCTTGGGATGGCAACCCGCCATTGCAACCGAAGTTATTAAAGGCTCCGGCACAGTCCACAAGCTGCTGCTCCGATAGAGAAATCGCTTTCCCGAATGCCTGATGGTAGGCCGCCTCAAGAGCTCCGGTGGAACTGAAAAAACATTATGCAAATCAATGAATTTACAAGCTAATTAACCTTAGTTTCTCTGTAAAACAGCACTTCCAAAATCATCACTGAAAATTAACCTGAATGTCCAGCAAGATCCACAAGAACCTTGATCTTTTACAGGGCTGACTATGCCCGCTGCCCTCCAGTCTTTCTGCACATACAACATTGCAGAGTGTCCAATATGAATATGTGTCCGAATATTATAAAACATGGTTTACTTAAATTCTTTTACCGATTCAGGAAGGACGACGTTTGTCAGCCGGTGGTTGCCCTTTGCGGTGGCGGAGCAGTTTTGAGCAGCTCCCAATCTGTGTTTCTGAAACTCTTCCCAAGTCAAATCAGCAAACTCTGCATCATCAAATCAAAAATGAAAAAGAAGAGAGTTCATACAGTTGGTCTTTAAATCAGACCAGACACCAGTGTCTGGTTCATCAGCAGACATCCGATATACAAAGAAATAAAGTTTATTTTTTTTTACAATGGGAAAAAAGTAACGTACGATTGACAGCAAGAGTGTAAGAAAATCCCTTCCTGTTAGTGGATCTGATTAAATCGTAATTCTCTTTAAAAATCTGAAACCTTAGCTTCATCTCCTCCACGTTTTCATACATCTTCCCATGCCTACATAAAAAGAGAGAAAAAACACACAGAAATTTCATCTCAATTTTCACTTTTTCTCTGTTCTATGTAAGAATAAAGATGAACTTCCGATGGGAGGATGGTGGGTTACTTGTAAGCAAAACGGGCGAAGGAGATAGCATGGCGACTGTTTCCGACGACACTAAGAACAGTGGACTCGAAGCCGCGGAGGCCATCGGAGGCCATCAGGATGGGGTTGGAGTCCTCGAAAGTTGATGCGGCGGCGGCGACGGCGGAGCATATTAGGAGGACAATGGAGGAGGAGGACACCAACGTTAAACGAGCCATGATTAAGTTTTTTTTTTCCTTTGCTTTTCTTGTTGTTGGTGATATGATTTTGTTCTTGTGGAGACAGATTTATAAGGATTGTATGATCAACAAACATCATTGTCATTTAAACGGTCAAATTTTATAAATGTCCTTGTACTATAAGTTTTTGGTGAATTTAGTCCCTACTACTAAGGGATTTGATACCTTATTCAATGATACAACTTCCCTTTTAGTCCCTTCAAAAATGAAACTATTCAATTTGATCACTATAACACTTTTTTTTTGTTTAATCACTAGTTTCTGACCCATTGACTGACTAATCTAGATCGAGTTTTGCAAAAGCTCATTATTGGGGCGACCTTCCCAACCCCTGACCTTACTTAAGGACCTAACATCTGATTGCTTGTATCCCTATAACACTTTAATTGAATAGAAAAGTTATATCTTTTCCCCAACAATTAACAATTAAAATCAAAACATGTCAACACAATTTTCTAGCTCTATCCCGGAAAATGTTAATTTCATTTTGTTCTCCCAAAATAAAATTTCCACCTTTAACCTTGTTAAACATGTGATAATGCAACACATACAACTTTATATATATATATATATTGACAAGATACAACTTTATATTTTTAAACCAACAAATCCTGTCCAACCGTGATAATAGTCTTCGTATATATGTCACGCTATATATTATATGTTTTTAGTCAAATTATTCATTGGATAAAAAGTTGGCATCAAGGCTTAAAATACATATTTTGAAAAGTTAGATTATAATTAGGGATTAGATCTGCAAATTTACATAATATAAGGAGCTTTTAATAATTAAAATCAGCATAAATAATTGATTTATTTGGAAAATGACGGTATTAATAAATTATGAGAGTATCAAAAGATGCTGGATTTATTACACTTTGTTAGACGTCCTTTTCTCCTATGGAATCTGTTTTGTTTGTACTTCAACCTGACGTATTTCCTTACGTCCAATTATCAAACTTTTTTTTTAATCCGATAAGTGGACCAATGGGTTTCGATGGATATATAGGCCCAATAAAAAATAGTATTTAAAATATAAAGAAAATTGGAGAATATTTAGCATGCGCGAATTTTAGAGAAAAATTTAAAAATATAGTGTAATTTGTAAAAAAAAATTTATTTTGCATACTTATTTATAAAGAAAAAAAGGGTGTATTAAAATTTTGAACTCCCATTTTTTAGATCCGCTACTGATATTTACAGATACAAGTCATTTTTATAGTACAAGAAAAATACGTCACTTGCATGTGGCGTTTTTCAATTTTTTAATATTAAAAAGGGAAGACACTACTTGCAGGTGATGTATTTGTAGAAAAAAATAATAAAAAATAAAGGACGCCACATACAGGTGGCATATTTCTCTTACACTGTAAAAAATGACCTATATCCCCAAATATCCCCCAACATCTCCTATATTCTAAATATTAATTTTCATTTGCATTATTTCCTAAATTTAGGCGGTCTAATGGCAAAAAAGTGAAATGATTTTTTTCTTTGGAGGTTCAAGTAATTTTGTCTATAAACGTAACCATATTTTATGAAGAGGTAAAAAAAAAACATATATTATCTTAGAATTATATTAAAAATATTAAAACAATCCGTATGAAGAGATAATCCAAAGAAGCTCACTCAATTATTGCAACCGGAGAGCAATAGGAAGAAACCATCTCACCCAATGAAGTCATATCATTGAATATCATAAGACGGTTTACTTAGCAAGTTAGAGGTCTAAAACAAAGAATAAAAAGACCATTTTCGATTTAATAACTTAATTTTTATGTAACATGTGAACAAACGTCAAGTCACATCGATTCTACATAAAAAAATTTCGACCAGATAACATACTCTCGAATCATAAACTACTTACATTGAAACTTAGAATCACTTCTTGTAGCTCCTAAAACACCATACACGGCTCCTAACAAGTAAGATGGCTTAATCAAAACCTTGGATTAATAATAATTAAAAAAGAATTCCCCATCACACAACTAGAGATAAAACTCTGATTTGAGGTTGGAGAACAAAATACAAATATTTAAAATATGGAGATAATTTCATAAATAAATTAATTTTTTAAAAATATATATATATAGACGGTGTGGATTTGATAAATGAATTTATGGACAAAACGTCAAGAACCAAGACCCTACTCTTTGGGGCTAAGAGACGAGTATTGATGTGTTATTACATGATGAACAGAGAATGTAGATATTTTGTTGGTTCCATGTTGCAGGCTACTTATCTTATCTGGAATGATTTGGTTGAACGACGAACACACCCACTTGCGCTTCACTGCCCAATGCCCATCACCTTTTTTTAGGGTCATTTTCTGAGCCTCAACAATATTGAATATTCTCTTGTGTGCCCCATTCGTTTTCTTTCCGCCTAATGACCTTTTCTTCAATTAATACGAGCTTACGTGAGATGCAAAGTTTTCTCTTATTTTAATTAGCGGTCGAAAATTATATTTTCATTTTAAATATAGAGCAGATTTAGAAATATATAGTCGGATACTATTTTAAAATAATATTTATAAACAAATACTACATTATAATTACTTTTAAACTATTAAAAAAAATATGCCCAGCACTAACGGGGATTGGTCACTTAACAGTTTGGTATCGCTTAAGCATGTCTTGAGTTTGAGACGTTGTGTATGTAGAAAATCTCCGCTAGGCAGCTCACCCGCCAAAGTCAGGTGTGCGATGCGGATCGGTCCGTATTAGTCAAGACGAAGCCTCGAAAACAGGAAGGGCAACAAAAAATATATGGCCAACGTCTATCATGTATATAGACCAACGGAACACGAATAATTAATCATTAGGTTCACTCTGGTAGATATATTGAAAAAAAAACAAAAATATTGACATTTTTTCTACTCTTATTTTAAAAAAACTACAATTTTACTTCTTTTAATCATTTTGATCCTTAAATATTTTTTTCAAATAAAATTAGTGGAAAAGTAACAAACATATTAAGTTAACATAGGTTATTTTTATCACGTGCCATTTTCTACATTTTCAATATTTTTTAAATAAATTTTATAATTTTTTATAATTACCGGTATCCAATTCATTGACGGATAATCTAGATCAATTACTACAGAGGTCTATTTTAGAGTGATCATTTCAATTTAATTTGCTACATTCACATCAGAATTCGAACTCCTAACCTTGCTTAAGAATTCACAACATCAACATTTTTTTTGAATATTTTTATTTATTTTTCAAATATTTCATGCAAAAATCCAAAACACTTAGTGTCAGTATCGGTCAAAGGACAAAATAAATAACATCAAATTTAACAAATTTAATAAAAAAATGAGGGCCAAAAACGTTTGAAGAGTAAAAAATATCGTTAGATCTTTTCTTTCTCTATAATTTTTATAAAATATAAAGGTAGGGGATATATATCCTAAATTCAAGACTAAATGTAGTTAAACTTAAATTTTTTTTGACAAAACTTATTTAATTTTAATCATAATTTTATCTAGAGGGGAGGAAAAGAGGAATTTTAGGAGAAAAAAAGGATATTCTTAATGGGTTTAAAATATATGACTTAAAAAAATGATAAAATAAAAATAAACAGTTTGACCAATCGACCAAATATACTTACTCGGTTAAATTTGATTTTTTAATTCAAATTGATAGAATTGATTGATATTAATATACAAGATGCGTTTCTAATGTAACTTTGAATTTTTCACGTCGTAAATATAGTGACAGAATTGACGTTTTTGAAGCTTCTACACATGGATAAAGCCTGAAAATATATTTTGTGGATTGTGTTGAGTTGAAAAAATTTAGATATTTAAATATAAGGATGATTTTAGTAGTAAAGGGTGGTGTATTTTAAGTGATTCGAGTTTGAAAATATAGTTTGTATTATACATTAGTTTATTCATATTTAAAATCAGATACAAATATTATATTGTATTTGAATAAATTATTACAAAAAAGGCTTAAATGAAAAATAAGTGTCAAAACTATATATTTTTTGAACTTTAGGTGCATAAATTATTTTTTTTTTGTAAAAATAGGTACCTAAAATTTCAACTGTTGCAATTTTAAGTGCTCGACTGTTAAAAAATTGTTACTCAATAAGAACGTGACACGTGGCATGTTTATTATTATTATTATTACAAAATTAAAAAATATATAAATTAAAAAAAAATCAAAATTCCCAAAAAAGCCTAAATTCCTAATACCCAAACCCATAAATTCTCTAAATTTTTGCCGCTGTTGCTGTCGCCGGACACCACCAATATCGTCGCCGAACATCACCAATATCGTCGCCGAAGGCCACCGCCTATTTCCCTAACAACTCATCGTCAGAAAATCACCAGTAAATGTGTCAATCAGACATCATTCGAATAGAACCATTCACGTTCATCGTCTAATTGGAACGCCTCCCGTTAATTACCGACGATGGGTGGTTGAAGAAATAGGAGACTGCCTCTGGCGGCGATAGTGGCGGCAATTTGAAGAATTTGTGATTTTGGGTACTAAGGATTCAAGACTTTTTTAGGAATTTTAAGTTTTTTTTAAATAAATTCTTTTTTAAATTTTTTAAAATAATAATAAAAAAGCATGACACATGTTACATTCTTATTGAGTAACCATTTTTTAAATGGTCGGGCACTTAAAATTGTAACGGTTGAAACTTTAGGCACTTAAAATTGTAACAGTTAAAACTTTAGGCACATATTTTATCAAAAAAAACTTTAGGCACCTAAAGTTCAAAAAAGATATAATTTGGGCACTTGTTTTTCATTAAGCCAAAATAAAATTAGGTTAACAATGTTATACATGACTTTGTCCATGATTACCACATGCACAAGTATTACTCGATGACGAAACTAGGGATGACAACAGGGCAAGTTAGGTTTTTAGTCACCCCAACATAATAAAAGCATAATTTAATCTCAAAATTTTAACAAAAAGTCCGATTAAACCTGATTCATTCTAAACAATAATAAAAAATACTTCATTAAATATAATATATAAAAATATATATAATTATAAATAAACTAGGTCTGGTTAGAGAATTTTACACTAAACCTGAACTCGATTTCTTTTTAAAAAAAATTTGTCCCTATCGAGTTGGGACAGGCGAGTCAGGATATTTTTACCATCCCTAGATGAAACCCTGATTTCAGTGAAGTTAGCTCCACAATCTCCCAGGTTTCAAGTTTGGGGTTTCTAACCTTTTGGGCCAATCACACCCTTGCAAGAGCCCTAACCTAAACTACCCACTAGGCTCAATAAGCATCGGTATCCATTCGGATCAAAACCTAAAGTGGTTTTCCCACTCCAAGCCCAACTCACCCCGAGATTGCCCTGCGCTGACGGGAACCGACCGAGTCCCGATGACTGGCGAGTCATGTTATCCAAGTTCCAGTCCACAATTGCTGCCCGGACGCGGCTCTATTCTTCTCCACACTACAACTAGCAGTATCAGTAACCGGTATGAACCGTACGCAAAACTCTTTCAACCGACGACCGCTGAAACACGAAGTGTTCGAGAAGCAAGGTTTCCGACATTTTTCCATTAACACACCGTGTAATGTTGAACGCCATTAAACCAGTTGACTTTGACCACATAGGATCTTTCCCTGTGTTTCACAATCCTTATCCATTTCCCTTTTCTGTGTTCTAACATTGTTACTTAAGGTTGTTTGATTTCCATCATTCAAAAACAAAAAAGAAATTTCACACTTGTTCTGTTCTAACAAACACCACTCTCCTTTCCGTATTTTCAAAATCCCCAACCAACCACCCATTACTTCTGCTTAAAAACAGTGTTCAAGTTAAATTATTCTTACTCAACACCAACTCAATGTCTTTGGTAGTTCACCTGAAAAAGAAAATATTTTACATTGTGTTCTGTCACTTTATTTATTTTCACTTTTTTTTTCAATAAATTTTCGGATTAGATGCGATCACACAAGGTCTTCAAGAACAAGAGAATCCAGAATGAGATATTCGCTGGACTAGTGATAAAGCACATCGGAAAAACAAAATGATATTATAATTTATAGATTTTGAGTCCTGTTAGACTCGTTTTTTTTACTGTAATTAAATCATCCATCATTTAACATACATACATACATACACTTCTTTCTAATTAAGCCATTCATTTATTATACAAAAAGTTCCCAGCTTTATTCCCCCCGCAAATTCCTCATTAAAATGTCAACAACAGTTTTGTTTTTATGTACAAATTCAAGGAGAAGCAGTGTCTTTTGATGGAGTTGCTTTCTAGTGAAGAATCTTGGGACTGAAGATTCAGCTAAAAACAATAAAAAATGCAACAGCCAACTATGCAAAACGAGCTTCAATCCATTCATACAAAATAATTCAATATTGGAGCCTGAACATCATATTAATGATTTATCCAATTAAAACACGACAAATAATAAATTTATTTTTTATTCAAGCTTAGTTGCAAAATATCCTACTTACCTCTAACCGGATTGGCCAATGCAAAATACCCATTAATATCAATGATTTGACTTCTGCAATCCATTTTTTTATGATCATCTATTTTCAGGTCATTAAATAATCTATTCGATCGAACTCATTAAGTGGTCTTGGTAGAAATAAAAATATTGTTATTCTTAAGTAACTTGAGTTCAAACAGTATGTCTTCACGGCGTTCATAACAAATTAAAAGGTTAGGATTAATGAATAAGTATTATCTTATAATCAAACCGATAGTTAAAAAAATATTGTCATGCATACAAGATATTTCCATCATGTTCATGTCATTGTCAACCATCTATTTTGATTCAATCTTCTAGAAGATATATCTAATTTTTATTGCAAGTGCGCCAACCTCTTTCGTTTAAGAAGTCTAAAAACAAACCCTGAATTTCCGAGTTGGTTACTTAAAAAAGGAAAAATCAAAATTAAAATGGTCCTCCGACCTTGGATTTTAGTGTGTACCAGCTGGTATGTTGTGTTCTCTTTCTCCAGGATTTATACCTAATTCCCATTTCCCTTTCAATAAAGTAAGCCTACAACTTTGAATTCATTTTTCGATTCGAAATTATCGGTATCCGATAATCACAACATTATGATTATATACAGAGTCGAATCAAATCAAACCTTAAACAAAATAACGTTCTTATTCTTAATAAAATCTGAACATAAAAACTTACGTAAAGTTATCAAATTCTTTATCACTCGAATCGTCTAACTTTTTGAAATCATTTCGGAATTTAGCAGTGTTACTGTTAGCTTACCGGGAGTCAATTCTGGGAAAAGTACAAGAAGCAGCTTTCGACAGTGCTTTCATACGGAACATTCCAAATGGCAGAAAACAAAGTTCTAATTTTCATGGAAAATAAAAAGGAGGAAGAAAGTCAAAGGGGACAGCCGCGTCATTTTGTATTGAACCAACTTTCGTGGACTTTATATATACACACACACACACTAATGTCAAACTCTTGTATATATATATATAGAAAACCTAAAGAATTACATAGTGTAAGAAAGTTGGTGATTAGAGATTGAGCATTTTCTTCTTCTTTCACCAACCACAGACAATCGTTCTAGTTCTGGGAATTATATACAAATTTGAAGAACTGAATTTGCAGATTCTGGGGAAAAAATGACCATGATGAAGATTATCTTGAAATCCATCATCCCGAACTGTTCAAAGGGTGTTGTGAAACCAGACAGTAAACCTAAGAAGGAAGTTTCAAAGCAAAGTTCATTCACAAGGTTTGCCATGTTAGACTTAAGTTATCCGAGCTCGATGTTGTCGGAAGACTTGTCGACGTCGCTCGCCGGTTCGAATCTTCATGTTTTTACGCTCGGGGAGCTAAAGGTGATAACACAGAGCTTCTCGTCGGCTAATTTTCTAGGTGAAGGTGGGTTTGGACCGGTGCATAAAGGGTTCATTGATGACAAGCTTAGGCCTGGGTTGAAAGCTCAGCCTGTTGCTGTTAAAAAGCTGGATTTAGAAGGTCTGCAGGGACACAGAGAGTGGCTGGTGAGTATATGTTTCAATCAATATTTTTCTTAATGTTAATTGTTTCTGTTTGGTTATTAAGAAATGTTTGTTTCTGGAGCAGACTGAAGTGATCTTTCTCGCACAATTGCGGCATCCGCATCTCGTGAAGCTGATCGGATATTGTTGTGAAGAAGAAAACAGGCTACTGGTGTATGAATATATGCCTAGAGGCAGTTTGGAGAATCAGCTATTTAGAAGTATGTTCTTTGTCTCTGCAAACCCGAAACCGAAACCCGAAACAGAAACTAATGTCAATCTTACTTGGTGCAGGGTATTCTGTTTCTCTTGCCTGGGCAACAAGGATGAAAATTGCTCTCGGAGCTGCCAAGGGTCTTGCCTATCTCCACGAAGCAGAGAAACCAGTCATTTACCGAGATTTCAAAGCATCGAATATCTTGTTAGACTCTGTACGTATTGCTTTCTTCGCCTTGTTACTCAAGTAACATGTATTTTCCTTGTTTATTGATGTTGTGCTCGAAACGTGTTCTTATTTTCCAGGATCACAATGCCAAGCTTTCGGATTTTGGTCTGGCAAAAGACGGACCGGAAGGGGATGACACGCATGTTTCAACTAGGGTTATGGGGACACAAGGCTATGCTGCTCCTGAATACGTCATGACCGGCCACTTGACGGCGATGAGCGATGTGTATAGCTTCGGAGTGGTGCTTTTGGAGCTTTTAACTGGGAGGAGATCCTTAGACAAGAACCGTAGCCCGAGACAACAGAACTTGGTAGAGTGGGCAAGGCCGATGTTGAATGATTATCGGAAACTTGGTCGGATAATGGATCCAAGACTCGAAGGGCAGTACTCGGAAACGGGGGCACGGAAGGCGGCTGCATTGGCTTATCAATGCCTCAGCCAACGCCCAAAGCAAAGACCAAAAATGTGTGATGTGGTCCAGACATTGGAGCCACGTCAGGATAATGAAGATATCCCAATTGGTCCCTTTGTTTATACGGTTCCCACCGAAAGTGGTTCACCAAAGGAGGACAAGGACACTAAGGAAAGTGGATCTAAAAAGGAGTTGAAGAAAGACAATGGACAGCGGCATCAAAACAGGTCGCCGAGGATGTCTCCGATCCGCTCAAAAAACGACACCATTAAGAACGTGTCGAATTCTCCCTTGCATCAAAAATCAAGGGGAGCATAGAGTACAAATTAGTAAATCTATAGAACATAATGTAAATAGGGTCAATTATACAGATTGCCTTGGATATTGCTTACTGGGCAAAAGTTAAAAGAGTGCAAGTAAGACTTGTATTACTTACATTGATTCATTCAAATACAAGAATTTTGCCTTTCGTTTTTCGTTGAATGATGGGATGAGTGTTACTTGTTTATCAAGCAAAAGACTAGTTCAAAAATGGCTCATCACCAACTATTTTGAAATCACTTTTAGTAGTTGGCAACTTTTTTTTTTTAATTTAAGCCCTAAATTTACATTTCTACTCTATGCTTGAATTTAGATTTTTTATTAGTTTGGATATGTGTCAACTTTAAATTGTGGATTGCATCATGATTTTAGAGTGTTATGTAATTAAAAGGACTAAAAATGAAAAAAATATTGTTAAATTTAAGGACTATGGAACAAAAAAAAAACTCGTGCACCAAATTAAAATAACTTGGTAAATCTAAGGATAAAATTTTATGGATGATTAATTCAAATCACATACCGGAGAGGCTTATTATGAGAACAATCCTAACAACTTAATTTGCTCCGCTCACAATGTCATAATTCGAACTTTTGATCTTACTTTAAAAATTTAGTGTCTTATTCAATTAGATCAACCGATTGTTGGTTGCTTTATCATAATAATCAATAACAACACCAACTAGGGGTGAGCACTCGGTCGAGTCGAATAAAAAAATTTCGAGTTATTCGAGTTGACGCGTCATATTTTACAACTCAAACTTTATTTAATTTTTTTATTCCAGTCGAATTTATGAAATTCGAGTCAAGTCTAATTTTTGAGTTTCTATACAAATTTAATTGTAATTATTTATCATGTTATAGTACAATTTGATTCTAATTTAAACGACTTTATCTAATCATATAAGATATGCATATATATTTGTTCATATATTTTCATATGTCGCATATATTTCATCATATTTATTTATATCAATATATATTTATCAGAAAATTGAAGAACTTGACTCGAACTTTCAAATCAATCCACTAATTACTAAAAATTTTGAGTTATTCGAATTTCTATTTTAGAACTCAAACTTTATTTGAAATTTTTTCAAGACGAGTCGAGTTAAAAAATTCGATTTTTTCGAGTCGAGTTTTGTTTACCCCTAACACCAACCACTTCTTTTTTTTAGATAATTCGTATTTTTATTACCCAAGAAGCAGAATACTGCTACAATATTTACAATTACAACATGTGAAAACAGTATAAGAAAGAACACCTAATACATGTATACCCCAACTATGACACAAATGCATGTTAGTCGAACACCAACCACTTCTTTTGATAATGGAGGTTGTTAAAATTTTGATTATTCAGCACTGATTGTTGAGATTGAAAATACATGTGAAGGTTAACGATCACAGATTATGATCAAATCCCACAACCCCACTAGGCAATTTGTTACAATTTGTAAGGTTATACCCTAAATCTGATTGGTTCATAACCAAACCGGGACATTAACATTAGATCAGGACTTTCGACATTCAATTTTATCGATAATCTGTTGATTTTATGAGATAAGATGATAGGTTCTCTAAACAAGATCAAAGATTCGAATTAAAATGTTTTGAATAATCTAAATTGGCTTAGAAGTCTCACCCTTTAAGGAACCTTTGTTATACTCGGTCTGAATTGCTTCTTCTTTGCTTTGTTTCGAGTTTGTTAACAAAATTTAACCAGAAAGAAGCTAATCACTGACACTGAAAACTTATATAATCAATATGTTTCGAGTTCGAATTTATTATTATTATTTTGATAGGAACACATGGATGATTATATCAAGCAAACTTCATAGACTGTTGCAATCTATAGGGTCCTAGCATACCCTCAACATGATCTTATTCGAACGCTCGGATTTACCCAGCAGACTTTGTTGGTATGGAAATATATAATTATATGATGAAATCCCCATTGAAAGATACCGATGATGGAATTCAGATTTTGTAAAGATGAAGCGGGAGACGAGGCTCTATGGCTGCAACAAGTGGAAACTTTCTCGGTGCTGTCAATCCACAACCTTCTTCTATTCTCAAATCTTCTACTTTAGTATTGTCAGGCAATTTCCAGTTGAAGCCTTGTAACAAGTTTGCCATGCTCAATTGAATCAACTTAGTCCGAGGTTGTAGCCAGGGACATTCTCCTCCCGGCACCAAATGGTAACAACTCAAAGTTTTGTCCCTTCACATCTATGTTACTCCCTAAGAACCTCTCAGGGCAGAACACCTCGGGTTGTTCCCACAGGGAGGGGTCTCTCCCTATGCTCCAGACATTTACGAAGACTATAGTTCCTTTGCGAATATCGTATCCGGCCACATTGCAATCTTCCATGGCCAAGTGTGGTGGTAGCAATGGAGCAACCGGATGTTTCCTCATTGTTTCTTTAATGATTGCATCCAAGTAAGGAAGCCGTGGGATGTCTTTTTCTTCCACCCATCTCGCTCTGCCAACAACTCTGTCTAATTCTTCGGTTGCTTGTCTGATGAGTTGTGGTTGTTTGATGAGTTCTGAGATTGCCCATTCAACAGTTATTACCGAGGCATCTGTGCCTCCAACTAGAAGGTCCTGTTATCAGACAATAGTTTTCATCAATCAGAAATAGGCATTAATTTTAGCTTGCTATTATTTTGTTTAACCTGTTAAACTTAAAGAGAAACAAGTGTGTTGAGAAAAATAAATATACCATAGTGAGGCCCCTGAGAGCATCATAAGTAAGCTTAACATCAAGATCAGGATCATCAGCTAGCTGCAACAGTAAATCCACCATGTCTTGTGCCACGAAATCCTCCAGTAACTCATTCCTTTTCCGCTTATGTTCGTGGGATCAAGAAATCAGTCGAGTCTTGTCTTCAAAGCCTTCATTTGCTTTATGTAGCCCTGTAAATCCAAGAAGTCTAGCCAAGGTATCCAATCCCCAATATGGAACACTCCATTCAACAAGGTAAACTCGGTTGCCATATCTTGAAACTCTGGCAGACTCACGATTGGTTTCTTTCCAAGCTGATCACAATTATTCTCACTCAAGTACTTGGTTCCCAACAGCATCCTGCTCATAATACTAAGAGTAAGATGCAAGAGCTGTTCCGTAAGAATAACCGGTTTCCCTGATAGTCCATACAAGCGGGAAACAGAAGCACACATTTCCTCAACTCGGATGAACTCAAAGGATTCCAGTCTTTTGGTGCTGAATAGTTCATTCTGAAAGATTTTACGAGCCTGGCGCCAGTGTGGTCCATACGGAGCAAACACCATATCGCTGTAGTTGTACCTAACATACTTGCCAGCCGCGGTTTTGGGTCTAGAAGCAAAGATTTGGTCATGTTTCTTTAGAAACTCCTTGGCCATGTCCGCCGATGATGCAATCACCACATGATAGGAACCGAATTTGAGGTGCATTAATGGCCCATATCGTCGGGATAGTCCGTGAAGAGATCGATGCGGGAGGGAACCGATGAGATTAAGGTTGCCGATGATTGGCCAGGGTTTAGGACCTGGTGCAAACTTTAGTTGTTTGCATCGCCGAGCATCGAAAATTCTTGAGAGGAAGGCTAGAGATGCTAGCAGTGCCATGGATAGAACAAGCCAAGATAAAGGCTCCATTGATTAGAGATGTTTGTAGTGTTGGGAATTGGAGAATATGTACTCTTTCTTAAGGTATTTAAAGTTGTGTTCCTTGTATCTTTCATCTATACGTGGCCGATGATTTTGACATTGTTCTAATTCGGTCCTCGTCTCCATGTATAATCACATCAATTTGACGAGGATGACTTTTTTTTTAGTATAATCATTTGTGTCTAATTTATTGGTTGACTAATTTTAATGATCTTCTTTTCGCCATTAAATCACTTTATAATATCATTTGTGTGAGCACCCAAATTCGTCCGGCGCTCCTTTTTATTTGTTCGGGTTTTAAAAATTATTTTTCGTGTTTTGAAAACGCCCGTCCGGTTTTAAAATTAAAATGTGGAGTTGCCACCGATCATTTTAAAAAGGTAGACCAGACACCAAAATAAAATTAGAGATTCAAAAATTAAGGTAATTAAGGTCCGTGAGTCAGTTACGGATGAGGAAGGATTAGCACCCCACACCGTCCAAAATTGGTACCTAGTCGATTATTTAATGTCTTGGTGTTGGAAATTTCGAATTCGAATAAAATTTAAAATACGATTCTTGAATGCGTGAAAATATTGAGAGACCCGCATTCCTTTGCGCCCGGGGCACGGTTTCTCGTTTTCTTAAAAGATTAAAAAAATCACATCACTTTACTCCCGAGATATGATTTATCAAGGTTTTAAAAACATTGATTTAAAATTCGAAATTTATTTCTTTAAAACATTTTTTTATGATTTAAAAACATATGTGATGCAAATAAATTAAAATGTATGAAAAATATAAAGCATAAAATGACTTATGAAATAAGTATAAACACCTATATAAAATATACATATTAAATACATATAAAAATATAAAACTAAATATTATAATGTATATGTACATATTTAAAACTATAACATATGTATATTTACGTACGTGATAATAAAAAGCTCATAATATTAATAGTAATATGTACAAATAATTATACATATATAATACTTCAACATTTTATTTTAAAAAAACATATACATAATATAATATAAAACATATTTTACTTACCAAAATACATATATACATATTATAACACTACATATATATATCTATACTAAACGGCATATAGTATACTAAATATTCACAAAATGTAAAATATAAAATATTTACAATATGTATTATATATATATATATAATAAGCAAAATATAATATAACAAAAACATAAGTAAAATATATTTATACAAATATAATATATAATTAAAAACCACAATAAAAGAGGACCGAAATGAAAAGAACAGAAAATAACAAAGCTAAAATGCAAACATATGTAAATTAGAGCCTTAAAATTAAATAAGAACAACAGTGGCTAAATCGAATAAAATGTAAAATAATTGTGCAAAATTGAAATGAAAAAAGGGATGAAAACAGAGGCGGGAAAGAGGAATAAGAACTGAAACTGCAATTTAACCCTAGACAAAATAAAAGCGGGATACAAGAAGAGGGAGCAGTTGTGTAATTTGCCCATTAAACAAAAACGCGAATCCTCCCCGGGTTACCGGGTCACTGCGTAGATCCAGCCTCTATACGATGTCATTTTATACTTGACGGTTTAAATGATCTTAGGGTTGTTTTATTTTTTTTACTTCGAACCAAAATGGATAAACAAAAAACCTAAAAGTCTCCCCTTCTCTGAAGTGTTGGCGACGCCGCCGCTCCTGGTCATCCCTCAACGCCGTTCATCGACGGCCAACCTCACGACGAAGACCACGACAACCAGGTAAGCTTCGATCTTTCTCTTTCTTTGTTTCGATTCGAATGATAAAAAAACAAGAAAACTCTAATATAAACAAAAAACAACAGATTTCTTTTGAATACCTTCGAAAGATTTTAACTGATTCTTTAGGAAAAAAATTACAAATATTTGATTTCGATTTTTTTTCTTTTTCGAACTAAAAAAACCCTATTTTCTCTCTGTTTTTTTGAATCCTATCCCTTTTTTTTTGTTTACATTCAGGTTTTTATATAACCCCCTAAATGTAACCCCCTAGACCCGGCTATGCGACACACCTAAATCTAGGAGGTCACATTGAGGTCACCGGAGCGACCCACAGAAAAGAAAATAGAAGAAACTCTTAGAAATACATTTAAAAGTGTAAAGCAACATTTCTGTTAAAACTATATTTAAATTTCGTGTATACAACTGAAATCCAGAAAACAAAACACAGATTCAATCATAAAATAAATCGTGACATACATGCCCACTAATACATATGTACCATACTCCACGCGCAACGCCAAGTGTACTCCAAACTGATATCGGTCATAAATCTATAATTGAATTTCTTTAACCTGCAATGGTAAAACAAAGTGAGTTTGGAAAAAGCTCAGTAATACAAAACTACCAAATAATGATATAGACAAATGCATGTAAGGTAAAATAGATACATGGTATAGTATAAAACTATCACGGTGGTTTAGGTATCCACAGGTTCTAATTACGGTTCATTTTAAATTCTTATCTATCCTCCATCTGAACTCCAATAGGTAGTTTTCCAAGACTGCATCTATAAGGCATTTACTCAGGCCCATTGGGCGTAGGTGCTGACCTAAATGGGTGTATTGGGTCCAATAGAATTGTCCTAATTGAAGCATAAAAGCCTGAATACAGAATGTATTACCCTAGGCGAGGCGTAGGAACTTGGTACAGTAGTCATAGGGAATTACCCTAGCCGAATCGTAGGAACCTGATACAACAGTCATAAGGAATTACCCTAGCCAAAGTGTAGGAACCTGATACAGTAGTCATAGGGAATTACCTAGCCGAAGCGTAGGAACCTGATACAGTAGTCATAAGGAATTAACCTAGCCGAAGCGTAGGAACCTGATACAATAGTCATAAGGAATTACCCTAGCCGAAGCGTAGGAACCTGTTACAATAGTCATAAGGAATTACCCTATCAGGAGCGTAGGAACTTGATACAGCAGACATAAGGAATTACCCTAGCTGAAGCGTAGGAACCTGATACAGTAGTCATAAGAAATTACCCTAGCTGAAGCGTAGGAACCTGATACAAGAGTTATAAGGAATTACCCTAGCCGAAGCGTAAGAACCTGATATAGTAGTCATAAGGAATTACCCTAGCCGAACTGTTGGAACCTGATACAGCAATCATAAGGAATTACCCTAGTCGAAGCGTAGGAACCTGATACAGTAGTCATAGGGAATTACCCTAGCCGTAGCGTAGGAACCTAATACAGCAGTCATAAGGAATTACCCTAGCTGAAGCGTAGGAACCTGATACAGCAGTCATAAGGAATTATCCTAGCCAAAGCATAGGAACCTGATACAGCAATCATAAGGAATTACCTTAGCCGAAACATAGGAACCCGATACAGCAGTCATAAGGAATTACCCTAGCCGAAGCGTAGGAACCTGATATAGTAGTCATAAGGAATTACCTTAGCCGAAGCGTAGGAACCTGATACAGCAGTCATAAGGAATTACCCTAGCCGAAGCATAGGAACTTTATACAGTAGTCATAAGGAATTACCCTAACCGAAGCGTAAGAACCGAATACAGGCAGAATTACCAGTCGAATCAAGGCTGAACCTTCAGGCACTTCTTACTATACCCAAGTACCTCAGTAATCAATTTAGGCAGTGATAATAGTAACAACAGTAATAATCAGAATTAAGTAATGACAGCAGAAGATACAAAGCAAACCATTCAATCATATAGGTACACCTTAAGTATTCGTTTCTCATAACTGACCATAGTGTATTGCAAAGTAGATCACCTTCACAATTAACCACTACACGAACTACGAGAAATCAAGCATGTATTCAAGCGATATTTTTATTCATTTTAGTATTAGAGGGTATTACAGACACTTCGATGCCCATGGGTGTTTCAGTCATTAAGATACTTCTGGTAGTTCCAAACATTTCATTCATTTCAATTCTCGAGGGTTTATCCATGATTTCAGTTAATTTGATAAATTTCAGTGCCTGAGGTTATCTCAGTCATTTCTATCATGCCAATCAATTCATTCACTATTGTCATTTAGATCAGTTCAGGAATACGTAAAATCTTCCAATAAATTTATCTTCAGGTGTTTGTCCAGAGTTTGGGTAATCCAAGTGTTTTGTTATCATACATATTATAAATCTTGATACTGAATTCTTTCCCAAAAGAGCGGGGATTTCATATAAAGTAATCATTTATCAGACCGAGTGTAAAATTTTAGGACATTTCCTTTGTTAAGGGTATTTAAGTCATTATTATTTCTCAAGTGTATTATCGTCATTTCTTAACGAAATATTTTAAACATTAAATCATTTAACTCTATTTATCGAATCAGAAGATTATGTCTTATTAAGCATTTACTGAACTAGGGATCATTTCGGTCAATTAAATTCCTCTTTCGAATAATTCAATCTTATCCAAATTACCATTCTATTATCTCATAATTTAATTGACTCAAACAGAGTTAAAAGTACACTTAATCGTACTCATGCAAACTTTAGCCTAGAACCAACATGTATCATAAAACATGCAAGAGGTAGTAATGTATTACGTTAAGTCCTTGCTATATCGGTCGACCCTTGAAATGACATTCGAACACTCTCGAACTCGAATTTGACATCCCCCAGCCTTCCAGATCCAAAGATATATGAATGCCTTCAATTAAACACAATCCAAAACCAGTCTTTAATCTCATTGCCTTTAAACTGAGTAATGAAGTACAAAAGCATGTTCGAGTCTAATATTAGATTTGGAGGCTTACGGGTTAAAATTTCGTGAAACGGACTTCACCAACGGACTCGGGACGTCGAAAAACATAAAACGAGAGTTTTCGAAAAATTTGACTTTTTGGTCAAAGTCAACGCTGACGTTAGTGGTCAAAGTTAACGTTGATGTCATGCTCACATTATCAGGCTACACGTCAACGATCAATGCTGACGTCAGCGGTCAACGGTTTAACTCGGGTAAGTTGACTCACTGGGTTGACTCGGTCAACGGGTCATATCGGGTCGTTTAATGGGTCAACGAGTCAGGTCGGTTCAATGGCAGTTCGGGGCCGGTTCTGGCTGGGTTCACTGTGGCAGTCGCCTAGGGCAGCCGAAAATTGCCCCGGGCAGCACGTTCACTCCACGCGCGGCCTTTCACGGTCAAAAATGGCCTGAAATAGACTATTTTGGTCAGATTTCAACCTAAAATCGGCTAAACAACCCATAAACAAACAAAGATTCGAAAAAACAACCAAACTCGTCGTACTTACCAGAACCGTTCGATCTCCGATGAGGGTTTGAACGACGGTTGGAGGACAGTAACTGGGGTTTTGTTTGTCTTCGCACGGTGAGCACATCTGGGCCCACGACGCATCATATCGGCGACGGGAACATCCGAAAATGACGACGGCATCGGAGGGATTAAATCCCTAGGTTCGCCAAACACAAATATGACGATTCCGAGCGGTAACAGCGACGGTTGAGCGAGTGGGGTTGGGGGTTTTGATCTGCCGGCGACGGAGAACAAGGTAGTGGCTGCGGTGTGCTAGATCGGAGGTGGGAGAGTTTTAAGGAATTTTGGTTTATTTGATTTGAATCCAAACTGGAAAATGAGGAGTCAAATTTTGATTTTTAATATTTCCATTATACCGAATAAAAAAAGGTTTTAATTAAATTTCGGAAACTCATATCAAATATGAGCTTTAGCTCAATTGGTTACCTTTCATGCTCTCGTAGCCCTTTGTCTGCAATACCCGAAGTTTATTTTATTCGTTTTTTTTAACTAGGGTGTTACAAAATCATTCTAGGAAAGTCAATGATGTTAATGTGGGGACATTTCAGAACAAGCATTCCATGTGTAACATTCAAATCCAATTTACGGCTGTTCATGCGACATCCTCCAAATCTACAGTAATCGTTTAATTTAGGCTAAAGGGTATTTTGCCCCGAGTTTGAGCCAAATTAATAATGTTACCTCTCGCGCAGTAAATTAAGTTTTTTAATTTGCGTATTGGATCAAATTAATCCCTTAATCAACATTGACCGACGGAAATTGTTAACTTCAGTTCGTTTAATCAAGGCTTTAAAATTTTGAAATACCCCAAAAAATTAAAATTTAGAAAAAAAATAGGGTTGTCTGGTGATGAAGATCGTAATGGAAGAAGAAGAAATAACGGGTTACCTGGAAAAAGAGTTTTATTTATATAAAAAAGAAAAATAATTATGATAGAAGATTAAGAGATTAAGAGACCTAGTGTTGCAGACAGCAATGGAAGAAGTAGAAATGGTGGAAGATTGAGATTTTTTTATGCCATGTCATCATTTTTTGGGTCAACTAGTTGACTTAAAAGGAGATAACGGTGATTTCTATAGAAGTTGACGGTTTTCGTCGGTCAATGGATTAATTTTATTCAATACGCAAACTGGAGGACTTAATTTACTGTGTTTTCTCGTGATGGACAATATTGTTAATTTGGGTCGAACTCGGGGGCAAAAATACCCCTTTAGCCTTTAAGTAAATGGCTCGAACCATACTCTTTGAGTTGTTCCGATTAAAGAATATTGTTACCTCTAAAAATTCGAGTTTAAACAATTTATTTGTAAGGGTGTGCAGTGACGGAACACAATGAGGGAGTAAAGGGCCTTGGCCCCAACAATATGAAAAATTCACAATAAACCCTTTAATTTTTTTTAAAAAAATTAATTATCCCCTCATTTTTTTAAAAATTTATATTAAATATTAATTTTTTGAACATTTTTAATTATATCCTCTCAAAATTTTATTTTTTTCAATTTTTTAGTCTAATGACAATTTAAATCCCTATGAATTTAAATACCAGATAAAGCATGCATTGCCACTCAATTTGGAGTTTAAGTACTTAACAAACTCTTATATTATTGAGTTCAATAATTTAGTCCTTCCCTATATTCTCCTACTCCCAGTACTACAACCATCTCTAATCAATGGAGGCTTCGTCTTGGCTTGTTCTATCCATAGCATTGCTAGCATCTCTAGTCTTCCTCTCCAGAATTTTCAATGCTCAGCGATGCAAACAACTAAAGTTTGCACCAGGTCCTAAACCCTGGCCGATCATCGGCAACCTTAATATCATTGGTTCCCTCCCACATCGATCTCTTCACGGACTATCCCGACGATATGGGCCATTAATGCACCTCAAATTCGGTTCCTATCCTGTGGTAATTGCTTCATCGGCTGAGATGGCCAAGGAGTTCCTAAAGAAACTATTGAGTGAGTAATTAGGGAAAGATGAAAAGAAAGAAACCTAAGAGAGTGTGGACTGATAATAGATTTAGTCCCAAATGGCTTAGTTTCTCATTAGGCCCAAGATGAGCATTTATACAAATTTTGTAACTGTTCTCAACAGCCCAACTAACTCTGGAAACATGACCAAATCTTTGCTTCTTGACCCAAAACTGCGTCTGGCAGTGGCAAGTATGTTACGTATAACTACAACGATATGTATGGACCACACTGGCGCCAGGCTTGCAAAATCTTTTTTTTTTTTTGAGATCAAGAAAGGAAGTATATTAATCAAGAACTACATCGTTCCATACAGCATTCGTAATACAAGCAGGATGATTAAATTCGAACCAAGTTGGTTGATTGGTATCTAACACCCAGTGTGCAAGGCTATGTGCAGCACCATTGCCTTGTCTATGAACATGGCAGATACGAATATGCCGGTGGTGCTCTAATAGAAGCCGAGTGCGCTGCAGAAAGCATCCAGTAACCGACATATCGCTATCACTTCTTTGTAGCCTATTAACCACAAGTAAGGCGTCACCTTCTATCACAACAGCAGACAAGCCAACGGAAGCCGCAAGGGCCAAACCTTCGTGGAACACATGAGCCTCGACAAGTTCTGCAGAAACTCGTCTAGCATGGCCACCTATCACCATCCCGTGATGATCACGAGCAACCACACCGATCGCCCCAACACGAGAGTCCTTTAGGAATGCACCATCAACATTGACTTTGACGAACGGACTGAGCGAGGAGGAAGGAGAACTCTTGGGGCCTGATCTAGTAGCTGCGCAGTTTCAGAGTAGAGAGTTCGTGCTTCTTCATAGACATGCCGAGAGTTCTGGTAAACCTCCTCATAAATCGCTTTGTTCCTGTGATTTCATGAATTCCACAATAGAATGATAAAAAGGTGAATTGGCCGCGATCAAGAACCTGGAAAGCAAGTTCGATACATTCCTTGCATGTTATGGAAGTATCATCTATAACAGTTCTGTCAATCCCACTAACATGAAGAACTTCCCTAGCGAAACCACAATCCCACAGAGCATGGAGCACATTTTCGTTATTCTCAGCACAAAGTTTACATTTTCCATCTCCAATGCCTGCAACAAGGAGTTTGCCGAAAGTAGGGAGGGCCTCATAACAGATACGCTAGCCGAATATTTTAACTTTTGGTAACGTTGATAAGGAGGAAAGAGCAGCCCAAATAAAAGATGTATCTCGTTCCACATTATTCTGCCGTAGTAACCAGAAACAACCTGATCGAGTCGAGTATGTTCCGGATGAATGGTTCCCCCAAATCAAGCAGTTATAAGCTACGGGCGATATAGGGCAATCTAGGATTCTATTAGCATCCTCAGTCCGGAGCAACTGCTTCACCATATGTTCATTCCAGCATGCTTGGTTTGGTACCATATACACACCACAAACGATCAGGTTAACAACATTGTCGAGATATGGTGATGAAAGGATAACACGAGAGGAACCACCCCAATGTTGGCCATCCATTGGAACCATGCTATTAATGCCAACCCTCCAAAAGAAACCATCCTTAAGTGCTTCTTTTGCCTTAAAAATACAACTCCACGCATAGGAATGACGGTCCCCTATCATACCATTCAAGATATTTCCGTCTGCAAAATACTTAGCCGAAAGGACTTTAAAGCATAAAGAAGTAGTGTTATGCATAAAGCGCCATACCTGTTTACCCAAAAGAGCGAGATTAAAAAGTTTAAGATCCCGAGCACCCTCTTTCTTTGGGCGACACAGTTTCCACCAAGCAACATGCGCCCAATCTCTCTCATTTGGTTTCCCAGACCACCAATAGTCTTGCATAACCGAAACAATAGCTTCAATGATACCATCCGGAAGAAGGAAGCATGCCATTGCGTATGTCGATAATGCTAGTACAACAGCATTAAGAAAAACTTCTCGGCCACCATAGGAGAGTAAATTCTTTGTCCAACCTTGAACTCTAGCTACAACTTTATCACGAAGATAGCCAAAGACTTGTATTTTATTACGGCCAACAATTAACGGCAAACCCAAATAAAGGCCCAGATCCTCCTCCTCACGTACCCCAAAGATTCTTGTAATCAGATCTCTATCTCTGGTACATGTATTAGTGCTGAAGTATATCATGGATTTCTCAAAATTTACCTTCCGCCCCGAGGATTCCTCATAAATAGCGAGAATGTCCTTAATACGCCCTGGTTCTTGTGTTGAATTCTTAATAAATAGTAAGCTATCGTCAGCATATAAAAGGTGAGTAACCCTTGGACCGCTACGGCTTGAACGAACCCCTTTTATACGATTGGCGCTTTGTTCTGCATTCAACAGAGCTGAAAGACCTTGTGTGCAGAATAAGAAAGGATAAGGTGACAATAGATCACCTTGCCGCAGGCCTCTCTCGGGTTGAAAAAAAATATGATAATCTGCTATTGATTTTGATACAAAAAGAAACTGATGTTACACAGTTCATAATAAGATTAACCCATGGAGTATCAAAACCCATTTTAAGCATTATAACACGTAACAAATGCCAATCAATCATATCATACGCCTTTTTCATATCTAATTTGATCGCGGCCCCTTTATTAGATCCGTTAGCTGAACCCTTTAAATAATGGAAGAGTTCATGAGCAACCAACACATTATCAGATATTAATCGACCAGGAACAAAGGCACTCTGATTCTCAGAAATACAGTGAGGCATAATAAATTTTAACCGGTTAACAATAGATTTTGACACAACTTTGTAACTGACCGTGCAAAGGCTAATCGGTCTGAAATTTTTCATTATTCTGGTATTTCCAACCTTGGGAATTAAAATAAGGATAGTTTTGTTAACATGTTCAAATGAAACATTACCATGTAACAAATCAAGGCACAAAGATATGACATCATTACCCACTACGGACTAAAAATGACGATAAAAACTCGCAGGCATACCATCAAAACGTGGAGCCTTATTTGGGTTAATCTGAAAAAAGGCATGACGGACTTCCTCTGCCGTGAACTCCTTGCACAGTGCAACATTCATAACCGATGTGATACAAGTCTCGATCGCCTCGAGGATCAAAGTCTCACCCCTTGATGACCGGAAGAGATTGGCAAAGAAGACAGTAGCCACCTCAAAAACATCACTGAAACTATCATTCCAATGCCCATTGTTATCCTCGAATTGGTCTAATAACATATTTTTTCCTCAAATTTTCAAATATAAAAAATGATTTTAACTGTTAACTGTCCAAGGGCCTTTGATATATTGCATTTTGTTTCCGAATTGCAGTGGGATATACTTAGCAAAGCACATATGACAGAAGCCAGAAGGCTTTATGGATGTCAAGCTTCAACATTTGATGAATATAAATGTGTGTATGTATATAAATTGATAGGTTTCAATTGGAAGTCTTGAAGGGTTGCTTCTTCTTTGCTTTGTGGTGTTTTAATTTTAGGCTTAATAGTCAAATAACAGTTAGGTGCCTAAATTTTATTTTGGACCAAATAGGTGCCTAACATTTTCAACATTACTCAAATAGGTGATGTCCGTTAATTTTCACCGTTAACTTCCGTTATCTAACACGTGTCATATTCTTAAATTTCCGAAATTATATTTAAAATAAATAAAAATTAATAAAATAAAATAACATCAAATTTCACAAAATAGCTCAAAAATTTGAAATTACTAACACCCAAATCCTGATTTGGTCTGATTTTGCCGATTGCCACGCGCCGCCCATCACATTCGTCGCCGGACTATTACTACCATTTACCTCGCCACCTCATCGTCAGAAATCGACCGACGTCGTACGAAACACCATCATAAAATTACACTAGATACTAAAAAATGTTGAGTTTTCGTTTGACATTTGTCGTTTTCGTCGGCAGCGTTTGCCAGGTCCAAAATTCAATTTAGAGGATCTACTCATGCAAGCACAAAACTATCAGACGGAGGAACTATGCACTTGGTGGTGGTTCAAACTTGAAAATAAATTATATGGTCCACTTACAAATAAATACCATAAATGTAACTTTTTTTATCACAATATAATTATAAAAAATTCATCTAAATAATTTTACTCAGAATTCATTATTGTAACATCCTATCAAAATGTTAATAAAATCATATCCAAATTTAAATTAAAATAAATCTGAACATATATAATAAGATTTAAATATAAAATCGTAAAATTTAATTTTAGCTTTACTATTAAATATAAAGATTATCATCAAACGAAGACTTATATAACAAATTGGCTCACACTTAATAATCAAGTAAGTTTACGTGTGAAATGACATATCTATTAAGCCTTTATTTAAAAGTTTACAATCGAATAATCCTATAAATTTTAAGAAACCTTGAATGTAACGACTCAGATTTTTGAGTCAACGGTCGGACGTTGACCTGGGGTCATGGACCTTCTTGTTGGTCTAGATAATTAGATCTTTTAGGCCAAGTTTAAACTTTATTGGATCAATATTGAGCTATTTGGGCTTGATAGGTGACCATTTTTGTAAAAAGGAAAAAAATTAAAGGTTTTATGTTGAGGTTATCCCCTAAATCAAATAAAAGGCTGGTCACTCTTATTTCCCTTGTCTTCACATGATTAAAGGGGATCACCTATTTTCTTCACCATCTTCTTTCATCTTTCTCTCCAAACTCCTTAGCCACCAAAGCTTAAAAATTCAAGCTTTCCACCTCATTTCTTCCCTTCAAAATTCAAGAATAAAGTATGTTAATCTCCTCTTCAAGAGATTCAAGAAAAATGTATTTTCATACAAAAGGATAAGTTCTCCATTAATGAGTTTTTGAAAGATTCGGGGTTTCAAGAGTTTGTACTCATTTATTTTGTTTCATATTCGTACTTAAAACTTCCCTTAGTTGTTATCTCAAGTCTCGATTCATTTTCATGTTTGTTTGGCAAGAGGAAGTGATCGGGGGTTTCTTCCATGCTTAAGTCAAGGAGGAAGTTGAAGGAGCTTTTTGTGGGAGCTTAAGTCCGAAATTTCTTGCAAAAGGTCAATACATCTCTGACTCTTATGGTTCTTGAGGATCATAAATTAATTTTTTACTTGATTTTATAGTACTATGGGTGTTATATGGGTGAATTTGCTTGGGGATCAAAGTAGTAATTTTTTAGGATGAATAATGTTGTAAAATGGTTCTATTAGACTCATAAACACCTAAAGAAACTTTAATAATTGTTTGGGTTGAAGTGGTGGTCTTTAGAGACAATAATAGGTTGATTCCGAGCCTTAGAAAGTCATTTCTAGGCTTCAGTATCGGTACGCACGGAGCCCGTACGGGTACCCCTTGTTCGAATAAAGAACAAGGATGAACTGAGAGAAGAGCTCGTTACGGTGTTCAACCTATACCGGTAAACGATTCAAGGCAGTATAGGTCCGGGTCGACGCATACCGGTACTCAAAGGCTTAAAAAATTCCAATAATGAGTTTCAGTACATGTATGTATTGGGAGTACCGATACATGAGGCCTGAGTACCGGTATGGTCAATCCAGTATCGATACTAACTAGACATTTTGCCCAAAAATGTCAACTTTGAGCTAGAAGCGCCGGAAATTGCATGATGGGATCTAAAGGGCTCCAAATGTGATATCATGAATTATAAAACTGAGAAAACGAGATTTCATTCTTGTATGAGAGCATAATACGTAACAACTCGGTAATACTAAGTGGCTTGTTAACGATAGTAACCGTAGAGTTTTAGTTATCGTGATTATTTGTGTCATGTGGGCACTTGCTTGATAAAGTTACCTTTATTAATTAGATAGTGGAATAATTGAGATAGTTAATGAGAATAATTATGTACTCCTTTATAGTATATTAATAACTCGGTAATGGTCAATTAATGATGTGTTGGCGATTAGCAACTGTAGGGAGATCATTGGGATCGCGTTGCTTGTATGCTGGGTAGGCATTTGGTTGGTAGAGTCGTTGATTGATGGGATCTGGATACCCAGAGAGCGTGTTGCAACTTGCAACACCATGGTTAGAGATGCCGAATGTACGTTCCTGAGGTTGTGTGACATCGGGTCTCATTTGAAGATACTCGAGGAGACATGCCGAGTATGGGTATACGTTCCCGAGGATGTGTGACACCAAGCCTCACCTAGAGATAGTGTATGCTCCCGAAGTTGTGTGACACCAGGCCTCACTCAGAGTGTACGTTCCTAAGGCTATGTAACACTGGGCCTCACTCCAGGTTTGTGGTTATGACTTTGTGTGCTTTTGCCTAGATGATCTGATGAGATCTCAGGTATGGTTGGACCTTGTGTGCCATGTATGATAGCCTATGGATGTATTAACCTCGAGGGGCTGAGTGACTTTGAGTATTCTAAAGCATTTTAGAGCATGTAAGTCTTCTTGTAGATTTAATGATGCCTTGAGATAGGTGATCTAAGCACTCTAACTGGTGTAGGCTAGATGATGACTTATAGATAGTGAAGTCATATCTATGTTCTCTAGACTATATTTATTTTGCATGCTTATTTTATGATACTCATGTATTGTGGGAGTAAAAATGTACCACTGAGCTTCGTAAGCTCAACGTTCGGAATCGTTATTTCCGTTCGCAAGTTAGTAGGTTGATCATGATCGAGGAGCACGTCGTGGAGGGATTTCCTAGCACCGCATCGCTTCAGAGTACAATTCTTAATGTTTAATCTTGGGCTATTGTATTCATATGAGCTTATAGTCGTTGAGTCTGTAAACTCTATTTTGAAATATATTATTTTGATGTACGATGTTTTAAACTCGGAACTCCTATTTTGTAAACTGATTTTATACTATTGTTTAATTACATGAGATTATGGATAATTTGATTTTTTATGATGGCTAAATCTAAGGTTTTAAATTAAAAATTTGTTGGGTCGGATTTTGAGTGACCCGAATTTAGTGTTCCGGATCGGAATCTGGGTATTACATTGACTATAAGTAATGACAATTTGCAGTACCAATGTGACAGCTTGCCATTGGTAGTTGATTTATTTTCTTTATAGTTCATTAGAAATTTAAAAATAACAATTCTTTTAGAACATTAGTCTAAATTATAAATAATTATAAAAACTATAACAATTCTAAAAAAAATCCTTAATATAAGGGAAAATTAGTATACACAAGTATACGAAATTAGTTTTAATTATAAATAATTAAAAAATAAAAAATTGTAAAGTAGAAATATGATTATCTTATTATAATGTTCATTAGTTGTGATTGTTGCTTTTGTACAACTATTGATACTTGATCTATTATAATCAAGTCAAATGAAAAACTGTAAAGATTCATTATAGAGACGACCCTCCAAGTTAACATGCACCATTCATAATGCCAACAACATCAGCATTCAAACATTATTTAAGGGATCTAACACATTATCCTAGTAGACAAATGTTTTTGTATTCTTCTTTGTATTCTCTAGCTGGACGAGATATTATATCTCTTAAACAACATATATAATTTATATTTTAACATTGTGAATGAAATATGTTGTGAAATACACCGAATCTAACTCAAAATGTCTGACGGATCCAAGCATATCACATCGAATGGCAGAAGTGAACCCTGACTTACAATAAACTTTTCTCTTTTTTTTTAACATTCAAAATCTCCTAAAGCATTCAATTTAAACAAAATTTGGAAAATATCAGCTTATAAATAAATACAAAATATGAATTTCGGAACTTAAAATGATAAAACAGTGTTAAAAACTTGACAAAAATAAGTGATAGAGCACAAATAAAAATCACAACTAAGGGATCCTATGAATACATATGTCTGGAAGATGTAAAAGTACTACCTCTATTAAGCTGAATGTTAAAACTTCTAAAAATAAGATCACTCCGATTCAAACCCCTTAATCTATCATTAATTCTTTTGTTGCTCTCTCGATTTCCAAGAGCTTTGCTCTGACTGATTCGGACCGACCAGGGTCGCATACTTGATTTTAATGGATGAGTCTCCCAACGAAATTTTTTTACATACACAAAATCTTAAATTTAAGACATACTTAAATGATATCTAACTATTTACCACTTAAACCAACCTTGGTGTATATCATTATTTGTTTTTTTTTTTTTGTTATTTTACTTGTACAGATAATAATAGTGAGTGGGAATCCCAAAAGTGTGGCCACATATCTTTTGGATCTTACCCGTTATTTTGTGGCAGAAGATTACACACATTTTCCACAATTCTTCCCGGTCCTATTTGTCCATAATCGTTATTTTCGGTAGTAGATTGATAGATTAAGGGGTTTGAATCGGAGTGATCTTATTTTTAGAAGTTTTAACATTCAGCTTAATAGAGGTAGTACTTTTACATCTTCCAGACATATGTATTCATAGGATCCCTTAGTTGTGATTTTTATTTGTGCTCTATCACTTATTTTGTCAAGTTTTTAACACTGTTTTATCATTTGATATTTTGTATTTATTTATAAGCTGATATTTTCCAAATTTTGTTTAAATCGAATGCTTTAGGAGATTTTGAATGTTAAAAAAAAGAGAAAAGTTTATTGTAAGTCAGGGTTCACTTCTGCCATTCGATGTAATATGCTTTGATCCGTCAGGCATTTTGAGTTAGATTCGGTGTGTTTCACAACATACTTTAAATATTGTTTGAATGCTGATTTTGTTGGCATTATGAATGGTACATGTTAACTTAGGATAGTTACGACCCAGGACTAAAAGGACCAAGCAGAAGCTGTTCAAAAATGGGGTTTTGAAGATGAAGATGAAGATGAAGATGGTGAAGGGGTTGCTTTTAAGCTTTAGAACCCCAAAACAAAGTGTTTAAAGTTCATATATCATTGTTAGATGAGAGGAACAAAGTAAAGATCTGAGCTTTTCAACAAGACACAGCCTTTGCGCATGGAAATGAAGATGGTAAAGACGGCAGTGAAAAAAGCCTGCAACTGTTCTTTCGAACCCATTTCTTTATAAAAGCTAAAGTTCCGGTCTTCCATTATCAGAGGGATTTGGGTGGTGAAAATTTTCAGTTGTACTTCCTTTTTGTGTGTGTGTTAAAACAAAACAGATTTAACATTAAATTGACTTCTGCTAATATATGTATAAAATAAGAGTTTGAATAGTTAAAGCGATGTTGTACCCCAAGATCGCACGTTACATCTGCGTAGGAGTGAGAAAATGGTTGAAAATTACTCTTTCTTTCTTTTTCTAATATAAAAAAAAAACTGTCCTTTTTTGTGTTATTGCATTGCTCAACGATGATTCGGCACTTACTTTTGAAATGAAAATATACAGAGGAAGAAGAAGAAGTGGGGAACTCTACTCCACTAAGGAGTTAAAAAGGTTGAAATTGTGGAGCAAACGGGTTTAGGGTTTAAGTTATAAGGAGTAAAGTTTAAAGTTTA